>JAABOM020058181.1:0-50909 GCA_011800125.2 Solanum clarkiae | reverse complement strand
ATTGCCTTCCCATTCAAGGACTGCCTCATTTGGAAAGTGGAAATACACCCTCTTAGTTCGGCAATCCACAGTGGCATGACAATAAGCTAACTAATCGATACCCATTATAACATCAAATTCTACCATGTCTAGCTCAATTAGGTCAGCTGATGTGTCATATCGCAAACAGTTACTACACAGTCATAATAAACTCTTCTAGCCATGATAAAGTCACCGATTGGAGTAGACACTTCAAATAGATTATTTAATAATTTAGGTATCCTCTTAAGCTTTCCGGCAACTAGTGGAGTAATGTATGATAGTGTAGAACCAGGATCAATTGAAAAAAAATCTACATATGTGCGGCTTGAATATTGTGATAGGCTCTTTTTGTGATTTTGAGTATGGTGATTAGTACAATGAAATTTTTATAAAGAATATGTCAAGGTTGATAAAGAGGCAATCTATAATAAGTTAAGATATATGTGTTCATAAGAATCTTCATGGTATGAGTTAGTGTTGATAGATAAGAGGATCTGGGTTATATGATTGGAGTTAGAATTCAAGTTTTTCATAGTGAGTCTATGTTCATGGTAGCATGTTTTTGTTTCAAGGTATGCATTGATCAAGTATGAAGCGATCGAATTGTATTGGATGTTGAACATTTGAAAGGACTTGGGTATGATTTGGATTGTAGAGTTAGCTACTGTTAGCTATTAAAGGACCTAAGGAAGGATGTTACTTAAGATTTTGGTTTAGAGTATGAGAAAAAAATATATCATGAGTTAGTAATTAAAGAATACAATTAGTGAGCAAGTTAGTTAAAGGAATCAAAATCAAAATGTTGAATGGTTAAGGCATTTGAAATTAATATTCTGAAAGGAATCTACAAAAGGTGAAGGAATACGATATCGCGTATAGACGTTTTGTTCGAAATTGAAGGTGGTACGAGTTTTCACCTTTGAGTTTAGACATGATACGATAATATAAACTGAGTGAGTACAAACTTATTAGGGATTTGTCCATAATTTTTACATGAAATGAATTTAATTCAACTGACGAATAGTAACGTGAGGAAGATGTTGCATTTATTTTAATTTGGGTTATGCGATTATGGTAGACTTATGGGGGGGAATATGGTATGGATCTAAAGTTCTATGTGATTATTAGAGATTTTGAGATAATTGAAACTACTCTATTATTGAAACTACACATACTATTATGATACTCTCTTGGTTAAATAAGGTGTTTCTGGAGACTCAATGATTCTAAATATGACAGAATAGATGTTGCTTTAGAGCAATTGAAGTTTTTGAGTAATTTTACAAGTGTCATCTTAATAGTAATAATTTATAAATGAGCTACCATGAATTTTTACAGTTGGTCAGCAGTCTTAAGATTCATCTAATTCTTAAGGTCATATTCTGCCTATATATGATTGAATGTCAGGCCTACTGAGTCTAATTCTATCTCTATCCCTCCTAAGGGTTGTTTACAATCACTGCTATTAATCTATTATTATGTTTTTAATGTTGTTAGAAGTTCTATATGTTTGACTTTATCGCTTGTTAAGTAGTTACTTGATAATTTCCTTCGTTGAGTAGAAACATTTATTGTTTATGATGAGTATCCAATGTATAAAGATCGCATTTTATAACTTAAGCTAGTGAGAAGAGTTGACTGTAAGAATGAAGTCTTGACAAGATATGTGATGGTTTTTGTATTATGAGCGAGGGTGATTGGTTCAGGTTTATTTTGGATTGTAGCCGTGTTGGTTTAGAATTTTATCATGATTATGTGAGAAAAGATTTGTCCAAATGGTTTTGTTATGATCGAGTGAATTTCGGTTCTAATTGGGGTCATTAGTTAGTAGATGACTTGAAAATTATTTTGATTGTAAATCTACAAAAATTTGATTCAAAAGTTCAGTTCTTAGTAGTTGATTTTGATGGATGGTTATTTTAAGTGGAGCTTAAATGGGGAGATGAACACCAACTTTAGAAGATCATAATTCAGGTTTTTGTTAATATTGGTTATTATTCCTTCTCCTTCTTTTGACTGTTCGAGGACGAACGGTGGGTAAATTGGTATCTGATGTAACGACATGTTAAATCATTTTGAGAAATAGAGTTTCGTATGTTATAACAGATTTATTTTATAAATTTTAAAGGGGATTTTTGCACTATTAGATAAATTTTATTATTTAATTGAAAGGTAACTTTAAATAATTAATTTAATTTACGGACCAAAGTGAGTATTTATTTTAAAACCTATAACATTTATTTTATATTCATAAAAACAATAGTAGTAGAAATTATCTTTTATATATATACATATATATAATACATTTAGAAAAATGTATGTATATTATAAGTAGAAGGACTGGGCAGCAGCCGTATCAACAAGAACTAAGAAATTGACAAAGAATGGAAGGCATGAGCAAGCAGTTGAGGAGTATCTAGGTAAATCATTTTGTTTTTAGGGAAGACTTCTTGTCATATTCATAAATGTGGGCTTAGTAATATGTGTCATATATGTATATTATATTATATTGACATAAGGGTGGAATATATATGAAAATTGTTGGTGAGAAGTAATGTTGTAGTGTATTGGTATTGCTTCAAACTTGTTCTACCCCTATTTCCTATAAAACTTATTTATTATATGGTTAAGTGGGTAGAATTCAAAATATAAAGTTAATCTTGTAAATTGAATTACAGCACCCTATTATGTATTATTTCTCCCTATTATGTATTACCATATTATTTTAATAGTTAATGATCAACCATTAGGATGAATGGATTGATACTGTATTTACTTGTACGATTTCGTTTAGTATCCTGTTGTTTGATTCCTTTTATAATTATTTTATTATGATTCAAGTTTTAATATATTAGTATAAGTAATTAAATATTATGTATATTAAATTATACGAACATTATTAAGGTTTTGTTATTTGGAGGTTTTAACACTTAATCCGAGAGTTGAGATTTAGGAAATTAATTATAGAATTGGATCGGTTTGTGGGTCTAGGCTAGATATAAAGGAATATGGATGTTCATAGACTCGTGTTCTTATGAATATTATATATTTGATAGATTGAAAATGTTTTGTGGTATTGAAGAAAGGAAAAGCATTAGTGGATTAGCTTGCTTGGCAACTTTGGTTCTTCGGTTCGGGGTAGATTATGGTTCGTTCTCTCTAATAGAGAGACTCTTAATAGCGATTGATTGTCATAGAGTAAAGCTGTGATATTTTTTACGCACTTAATTGTTGTGGTTCAGTTGACTGATATATTATTGTGATTGGTCTGCAATTCTAAGACCATGAAACCCATAATCTTGAACTTGGTATCTCAAAGTGATGCCTTGAATAAAGAAGGCTTAGTGACACAGTTGTAATGAACAGAGGAGTAATGATAAAGAATAATTAACTATATATATTAGATCGAGTGCCACGTTCCGACACATATATATTATAGGATCGGGTGTCACGTTCCGACACCTATAGATTATAGGATCGGGTGTCACATTCTGACACATATATATTATAGGATCATGTGTCACGTTCTGACACATATATAGGATCAGATGTCACGTTCAAATACACATATATTATAGGATCGGATGTCACGTTCCGACACATATATATTATAGGATCGGGTGCCACGTTTCGACACATATATTATAGGATCAGGTGCCACGATCCGGCATGATAATAATAAAGAAAAATATGTTAAAATAATTTAATATACTCGATCCCAAATAGCACATCCCCAAAAGAAGTGTGGTATAGAGGCCTGAGTCCTCATGTTTGTTTTTGACATTGTTATCTGATTACGTACTTATTTTATGATGTCGTCACTTGTACTTGTCTCTTGTTGTTACCACATGTTAAGTGTTATAGTTGATTTCCTGCTATTATTTTATGTTTTTTATTAATTTTTATTTGGAGTCGGACGATGATACCTACGAAGTACATGTGGCTCGTACTGACTCCTACTTGAATTTTTCTTTGTTTTGCTTTTGTGGAATGTAGTGAGTGTTCCATTGACTTCAACTTTTTCAGCTCTAGATGATCATTGGTATATTAGATTTCAGTGTGAGCAAACCTTCTAGCTCGTATTGGATTCTATCAGTTATGATATGATGTTCTTTGTTTTCGGACATAGACTATTTTATTTATCTGTTTTGATGTTGCTACTCTTAGACTCAGTATTTGAGATTAGATGTCCTTGATGTGATGACTTTCAAGTTTTGGGAAACATTATGTAATAGAAGTCAGAAGTTTTGTTATTCTTGTTTTATAAGTTGAGTTTCTAGTTATTTTCATATTTCTTAAGTTGAACTGCTAATATAGGTTGGGATTATATCGTTGGTTCGCCCAAATAGGAGGTTAGGTATGGGTGCCACTTATGGCCCATTTTAGGGCATGACAGTATTTTACCTCTTTTACTCGAGATATTTCGCATAAGACTTAATGATGCTAAATGTTGAGGACCATGATGAGGAAATGGTATATGTGTGTCTGGGCACGGAGGAAGGTACTGAGAAGTCCACTATTAGGTGGTATATTGAGTATCTATTGTATTGATGAGGATTTGATGATTATTGAAAATATCGATAACTTATGTGTTGATTGTTTATTCTATTCCTGAGTATTTTCAGTCATGATAGGACTACTTATAGCTATTGCATAAGTAACCTGTTATATTGAGATGGTGTCCTAACTATTTGTTACACTGGTGATTATTATGGTTATGGTGGATGGTTGATTGAACAACATGGAAAGGTGATTAAACCCTATATATAAGTGTATGTATATTAGCTAAAGTCAGCAGCTATTTGGTTATCATGCGAGCCATTGTGGCTGATTTGTGGAAATTACTTGTATAAGGGTACCAAGAACGGAGTAAAAGTCGAAAAACGATTACAGCTACGAAGAACTATGACTATTCAGATATATGATAATATGTTGAGGGCAGGTATACCTGGCCTATTGATTTCCCGTTACATGCTAGTTGACTAAGCTGAAGGGGATGAGTTATTGACCATTAAGGATCTCTTAAAGATTGCTACATTGAGTCTCTGTTACAGACAGATGGGTTGTTGAACTTCAGGTTAGTTGAATTATGAGAATGGTTGTTGGATGTTAAGAATGCTTATGATCATTGTATTAACTTGTTACTGTGAGTTCAGGGTAAGGATCCCTATGTGATTTGGATTGGATTCTCCAGGTACGACTGTATTCGTACTTCCGTCGATAAATGTCTTATTAATAGGGGTGTTGTAATGACCCTCTAGGTCATTTCTATTGTTCTGTAGTTATTTTGTTGACTTGAGAAAGTGTATAGTGACCTTGGGTCATTAGTGATTTGTTGAGAATATTGGGATAGTTATTGGTGGGATTATTTGTAATTTATGTGAGTTTTTAAGTTGACAGGGAAGTCATACCTATAAAACGAGTCTTCTGATAAAGTCCTAGTAAACAGCCTCAGAGCGGAATTCTGATGATTTCATTAGCTCTGAAATGATAAAATTAGGCTAGGACCATGTTTTGTGCAGTTATATCGTGGTTTACAAATGTAGCCGTCTGAACCATTGATAGTTGACTCAATCAACACCCTCATAAAACGATCCCCAAATGAGTATTTTGATAATGCAGTTAGCTCCAAAACGTCGAGTTTGGTCCAGGACGACCCTTTGTCTAATACCTGGAACTTTTGGTTGTGATCTGATCCTGGGAGCTTTCTGTTAGAAGTTGCATATGAAGAAGTGGGACCCTCACTTTATCGTGGGAAGCTCTGTTGGAAATTCTGACTACACCATTGGATCCGAAACGTCAAAATCCATATGGTTATGTAGTTCTTTAACAGAATTCAGAGTATGAATAAGCCCAAAACAACCTAAAGAAGAATTGAAAGGTTAATGAAAGGGGGTAATGTGGCAGCTAGGTGGCAGTTAGCTGGCAGCATACGTAAATAGCCATTTCTAGGGAATTTCCTGTATATACATATATTTCCTATCAACTTTTCACCATGATTCTGAGCTCATTTTATATCCAATTTGAGTTATTCAAAAATCTCCATTGTACGAATTTTTCTGAGGAATGCGGTGGTGGTGTCAAAATTTAATTTGGTGCATATTTTGAGGTAAAATCTTCATTATTTTGCTGATTGTATATCGAAAATAAGTGAACACTTTACTTTACAATATATCGGTCATTTCTCAACGAAATTAAGAAAAAATTGTGTCTAGATCATCCTCTTTTCCTAGAGGAATGTTATGATATGCTTAGATCTTGTTGAGTTAGCTATATTTTTGTGAAATTTTGACCGAGAAGCTATGTAATAAATGATTTCCAATAAGAAATGCAACTTCATTTTTTAGTCATTTCTCTATCTTCTAGGATCTATTTTGGGCTCAATTTTTGGATATGGACTCTGGGTGTTGTACAGATAATTGGGTTGGTTTTTTCATGACCCAAGCCTGGGGCCTAGACGTGACAGGCGAATAGGGAAGACGAAGGAACCCCAAACAAGCCTCATAGCATATCATTACACATCCTTGGTCGCGGAAGCAATTAAAATGACAATAAGAGATAAGCATAATCAAGGCGAATTGGGACTAAGGGTAAACTTCCATGTCATAATCATTAAGAAACAAGAGAGTCAAGTCTCGTAGCATAGATACATATCATGTCCAACAACATCTCTACTACATAGATAAGAGCGGGGGCCACGAAAAACAATCGATCCCACCCTCATAGTCAATACATAAATAAAGGAAAGATAGTTTTAGTACATATCAAGAGATCATAAGCAACGTCCTCGGAATGGAGGACTCATCAATAAGTTTGAGAGACAATCGTACTAGCCACGTGAAGGAGGAGGAGGATCAAGCGGTGCACCGGTTCCTACATGGTGACATTATGTAAGAATAGAGTATGCGTTTGTACGTTTGAATGTACCAAGTATGTGAGATGCAATGAAACAGAGATAGGAATCGTAGTCAAAATTCATAGAGATAAACAATAGATAGCATAGTAACAATATGACATGTATGATTAATGCTTAAGTAAAATATACTTATAAAGAGCATAACATATGTGTAAGAAGAGACCATTAAACTATTGATGGATTGTCACACCTTACCAACCTTAGGGATTGAGTTACAAACCCCATCAATAGGTTTGTGGATCGTCTCACCCTACCACCCGTGGTGCCGGAGTACAAACCCCCAGATAGGTTGGTAGGTCGTCGTATCCTACCACCCTTGGTGCCAAAGTACAAACCCCCCTGATAGGTTGATAGGTACAAACTGCCAACAATGTTGATGGATAGTTGCACCCTACCACCTGTGGTGCCAGACAACAAACTTCTCGATAGGTTATCAAGGTACGAACCCCTTGACAAGGTTACTCGGCGCTGCCCCGAGTAGGGCATGGTCACGATTCTGGATTTTTGATATCGCGCACGGATTTTGAGATATATGAAAATTATGATTTTAGACACTTTTGCGGCACATCTTCGTCCCCGAATGTCAAAGATACGTATAAAAGAGACATAAAAATGACAATTTCAGTCCACAAAGAGATGCAACAATGCACTTAAACACCATTTCAAAAAATCTCATCATAAGTGTAAAAGTATCATGAACTTGTCAATTTAAACATGAACATATGCAACGACATGAGGGATAAACTTAAGACTTGAGATCATATAAAGGACTTAGATCAATACCTTAGGCTTGAGTGGAGTGGAAAAGCTAAGGATATAGCTTTTTCATGTCCACTTAGGCCTCCTAAGTAGCACTCTCAACTTGTTGTTTCCTCCAAAGGACCTTAACGGAAGCCACCTCTTTGTTTCTCAACCTCACACTTGCCTATCCAAAATCTGAACTGGAACCCCTTCATAGGTCAAATTATCTTCAACCACACCCACAATATCAAGAGGTACAATAGCATTCAGATCACCCACACATTTCCTCAACATAGATACATGAAACACCGGATGAACCAAATCCATTTCCCTAGGCAATTCCAACTCATAAGCTACCTTGCCAACCCTTCTCATCACCCTATAAGAACCCACATATCTTGGGCTCAAATTTTCGTTCTTACCAAAACGGGCCATACCCTTCATGAGTGACACCTTCGAATAGACCTAATCATCAACTTTGAATTCAAGCTTCCTTCTCCTCACATCGGCATAAGACTTTTGACGGCTTTGGGCCATATTCAACCATAGAAAGCTTGACTATAGTACCAAGACCCCTTTGGAAGGAACTCCAAAAATGTGAGGTAAATTGAGCACCACGATCCAATATGATGGACAAAGGAATCCCATGCAACCTCACCAAGTCATGGATGTATAACCTTGCATAATGCTCAGCCCCATATATGGTCTTAACCAATAAGAAGTGAGCCGATTTCATCATCCTATCAACTACAACCCAAATGGGCTTTTCTAGTCTTGGGCAACGCACCACAAAATCCATATTAATCACCTCCAACTTCTAAAAAGGAATATCTATGTCTTGGGTTAGGCCACCAGCCTTTGATGTTTGGCTCTAACTAGTTAACAACTATGACAACTGAAAACAAATTTGGCAATGCCCTTCTTCATGCCTGCCTACCAATACACATCTGTAAAATCTCTATACATTTTGTACAACTAGAGTGAATAGAACAAGAAGGACTATGGGCCTCATCAAGGATCTTTTTCCCAAGCCATCAACACAAGGTACACACAACCTACCTTGATACCTAAGGGCACAATCTCTCCCTTGGGAGAAAACCTCCACCTTGCCCTCTTTTACCAAGGCCTTCAATTATAACAAGGAGGGATCACGATCTTGCTTTGCTTTACCTCATCAACTAATGAAGAGTTAGAACCATCAACAACAATAACCCTCCATTGTCCACCTCTTTTAATCTAACCCCCAACTTAGCTAACTAATGCACCTCCCTAGCCACCTCTTCATCACCTCCATCATCATGAGCTAGGCTACCCATGGACACCCTACTCAAAGCATCCACCACAACATTAGTATTATCGGGATGATAATGCGCACTCATATCATAATCCTTACGAAGTTCTAACCATCTTTTTTGTCTCAAGATAAGATCCCTTTGGGTGAACACATATTAGAAACTTTAGTGGAGGATAAATACATCAACATGCACCCATACAACCAATGACGTCAAATTCCAAGCAAATACCACGGCGGCTAACTCAAAGTCGCAGGTAGGATAACCCCTCTCATGCATCTCAAACTATCTAAAAGCACAGACTTCCACATAACCATCATGCATCAACACAAAACCCAAACTAATCCAGGCGACATCACACTACACAACAAACCCTTCCAGCCCATCTGGTGAGGACAAGATAAAAGCATAGACAACTTATCCTTCCTTTGGGTCAACTTAGTCAAGGGAGAAACAATAGAAGAGAACCCATTCACAAACCTCCGGTGGTAACCCGTTAAGCCCAAGAAACTCCTAATGTCCAAGGAGTCGAAGGTCTAGGTCAATTTCTAATCACATACGTATCCTTAGGATCAATCTTAATACCATCCTCTGACGCCACATGACCTAGGGAGGTAACCTCTTCTAACGATATTTCACACTTCACATACTTAGCATACAACTCCTCTTACTCCCAAGAATTGCAACACTACCCCGAAATGGTTCACAAGCTCTAAATAAATCAATATTTCATCACTAAAGACCACCACAAATATAACAAGGTAGGGACTAAAGACCCTATTCATGAAATCCCTAAACATAGTCAGTGCATAAGCCAACCAAACAACTCCAAAATACTCAAAATCCTCACTCCTAATCTGAGAAGACACTTAGGGATATCACCTAACCTTATCATCCCTTGGGAACAAAAGTCGAACCAAAGATCAATCTTAGAGAAGTGACTAACTCATAATAGTTGATCAAATAGATCGACCATTCTTAACCATCATATTACAACCTTACGAAAATTACAATCAAAGCAGACACAATATGCGAGTAGCCGAACCACCTCAAGACCTCCAATCCAACAAACTAAGTTCAACCAAAATCACAAGATGAGACCCTATGCAATAAGAACATGGGGCAACCCGTAGAGATCAATTATACCTTAAGACAAGAAATGGACTTACCCCTTCGCAACCACATTACAAGCCCCCTCCCCCCACTCGAGGAAGAACTCAATAGAGAATCAAAACTTAACTCTACGGGCCCTAAATCAAAGAAGACACAACATGCTTACAACTAATCCACCCAAGCATAACTTCAAAATTTGCCACACAAAACCCCACAAATCACAAGGCAAGACCTAATACAATATGAACACGGAACAACACCCACGAACTTTCAAACAACAATAGGCTCACCAATGAGATAGACACCAAAGAGAGTTCGGGACACACATGAAATCCACTAGCAACCAAAAGAATAACAAAGGAAATAGTGGCACATCGGGCCTATCAATGCAAACACATCAAAGCCAAAAGAAAATTTCAACAATCGGTAGCAACATCGGACGCCTTATCCCCTCGAACCTCTTGATCAACGCCACCACATTTAGTCTTGCATTGACCATATGGGCAATCCAGAACACCATGACCTATCTCACCACACCGTAACATACACTCGTGTTCCTCCAACATGGGCCACCATGGTCCTTCCGACATGTAGGACACTTGGGATTAGTCATACCACCATCACATCCCTTGCTCTTATTGCATTTACGAAGGCAATCCTTTACCTTATGACCCAACTCTCCACAACCATAACAAGCATCGGTACCCCTTAAGCATGGACCATCATGGCGCCTACCACATTTTAGGCACCTAACATAAGGCACCACACCACTACCACCTCTACATTTGGAAATTTGGAACTTACCCCTAACACGGGCCCTCTTGGCCTCACTACCCCTACTCTTAACATTAGAAGTCTCGGGGGCACCCACTTGTTGACTGAGGTGAGTTGCCAAGTTTGTCGCCGCTATGGCCACTTCCCATAGAGCATTGTGAATCTCTGCATTAATCACATCACTATCGTGAGTAGCTTGATACATATCCTGAAATATAATGATTAGGGATCAGTAATAAGACCTAGGGGACCTTACTATATTGCACGACATAGATCATGAAGAAATAAAACATTTCCTAGAATGTCTCATAGCCTCCCATTCATAGTCTTAGTGTGCTTCATAACCATGTATATGACTCTAATTGACGCGATGTGTTGGACGTCGAGGATCCAACAACCTAGTGCTCTGATACCATCTTTTTCACGACCCAAGCCTGGGGCCTAGACGTGACTGGCGAAAGGAGAACCCGAAAGAACCTCAAACAAGCCTCAATAGCATATCATTACTCATCATTGGTCGCGGAAGCAATTAAAGTGATAATAAGAGATAAGAATAATCAAGGGGAATTAGGACTAAAGGTAAAATTCTATGTCATAATCATTAAGAAATAAGAGAGTCAAGGCTCATAGCATAGATACATATCATATGCAACAATACCTCTACTACATAGATAAAAGCGGGGGCCATGATAAACTACTGGGCTTACCCTTATAGTCAATATATAAATAAAGGAAAGATAGCTTTAGTACATATCAAGAGATCATAAGCAAAGTCCCCGAAATGGAGGATTCACCAACAAGTTTGAGAGACAATCGTACTAGCCACGTGAAGGAAGAGGATGATCAAGCGGTGTACTGGTTCCTACATGGTGACATCATGTAGGCATAGAGTATGCACTAGTACGTTTGAATGTAATAACTATGTGGGATGCAATGCAACAAGAGACAGGCATAATAGTCAAAATGCATAGAGATAAACAATAGATATCATAGTAATAATATGGCATGTATTATTAATGCTTAAGTAAAACATGCTTACATAGAACATAATATATGTGTAAGAAGAGACCATTAAACTATTGGTGAATCGTCACACCCTACCACCTTTCAAGCCCCATCAATAGGTTGGTGGATCATTGCACCCTACCACCCGTGGTGCTAGAGTACAAACTCCCCGATAGGTTGGTGGATCGTCGCACCCTACCACCCTTGGTGTCGGAGTACAAACCCCCGTACAAACCCCTACCAAGGTTGATGAATAGTCAAACCCTACCACCCATGGTGCTGGAGTACAAATCCCCCGATAGGTTATCAAGGTACGAACCCCATGACAAGGTTACCCGGCACGCAATCCCTAAGTAGGGCATGGTCACATTCCAACACTATATAGAGAATACCATACAAATAAATTAATTTAGTAATCATATCATCATCAAATATCCACTCAACTCATAATACATGCATTGGACCTTCAATTCCTTAAGAAACCATAACTGGACATTTTATCAAACACATGGAGGGTATGTAGTGCTAGTATAAAACTATGTAATTCAAGAGCAAAATCATGCTAGATAATTTAATGTAAAAACTTCAATAGATACTTGGTAACACCCTCAAGCAATATACATCAAAACCCTTCATCAAATCTTACAACAGAGCTTGGTTTCAGAGCTCAAAACACAGCAAAATAGTCACAATTTCATGAACCCCAAAATAGTAAGACCCGTGAGTAAATCATCTTTAAATCATGAAAATTTAAGTAAAAGGAAGCTTAAATATCATGGACGAAAGGAACCCATGAAAGAAACTCACATACCTTAGCTTTGGAGATAACTTGATGAAGAATGGAGATGGAGACTTAAAGCTTGAGTGCAATCTTTAAGATCCGAAAAGGATTTTCAAACTTAAGTTTAGGATAAAATATTTGGCTAAGTAATTAAATGAGTATTGTGAAATGTTTAGAATGATATAAGGGTGAAAATGGCTAAGTATAGGTAATTTCATGTTTGAGAACACTTAGACCAAAGACCCAAAAGACTTGGACCGAGATAAAATCACTCATAGCAAAATACACAAATCCGCATTGGTCCAAAACATGGGCCTATCACGAAGGCAAGATTTACACAGGTCCGCGATAGCTACGCATCGCGGTATTGTCGAAGTATTGTCGCGGATCTATTCTAGAAATTGAGAATTACAAAAAATGAAATTGCTAATCGTTTGCTCTTAAATCGGGGTTAGACCTATTATCCACCCAAAATGACCCCCTGAACAAGAATATTAAGTCAGATTTTTGATATCGCACATGGATTTTGAGATATATGGAAATTACAATTCTGGGCACTTCCGAGGTAAATCTTCGGGCACTTTTCTTGGGTTGTTAAAGGTTTGATATTTTAGCTGTGGGCCCTATTTTTCCCCTTTTTATTGTAATTGATGTGATTTCACTAGTTTCATGAGATTTTATAGCTAAATCAATCAAAATGATATTGTGACTTATGTTTCAATCGCGGAGCAACACCTAGAGGCCATCAAGAAGAGAAGAGTTCGAGCGGACTGACTAGGAGCACGAGGAACCACCTTTCAGGTGGGCTAGGATTGTCTAAACCTTAGACTGAGTTGAAATACATTCGTATTTAGGTTAGAATATGTAGAATGGGTTAGTTGTGGATTGAGCTATGAAATATGTGTTGTATATCATTGGTTGTGCCTTGTATATATTATATGTGATTAAGTAAGCTAGTGATTGTGGTATTGAGATTTGTGTTAGCTATGACTGCTACATTAGCTGAGTTATGGCCTGTTAGACTACGAGAGGGCTCGATAAATGATGGACTGGGCTGAGAAGATGTCATAGGTATGTATATTAAACTTTCCTCTGGTTTGTGCTCGGGTGTATCCTGATATCACTAATATATGATAGCTTGTGAGGATAATTGTTGACGGCATGTTATACTGGGACTTGTTTTGTTGCGAATATATGATTCTGATAGCAAGTTCATTCTAAGTACTCGTGGTCAGCTAGTTTGTGTTATACTTGCCTCTAGTTAATTATGATTCTATACTATCACATGACATGCATGCCTCTGTATATGGTTGTTAATCATTGTGCACTTGTATACCTACTGACAGTTGGGGGAACCATGCTTTATCCTTACTATGTTGTGGTTGTGCTTTATACTGAGCCTTGCGATCCTTTATATAGGATATGTTGCTACTGAATCATTGATAGGCTAGAAATAAGGATACGACCCCGGCAGGAAGACATAAACCCTATCATATAGGGTCTATTGGGTTATCGTTGATGGAGATATGCTGACTGTGAGGTTGTTTATTGGTTATGTGTCATACTGTGACACGATAATGGTATAGCTACGACTCTATTGGGCTTGACTGTTTGATATAAGTGTAAAATAGTGGTGATTACCTATGCTTTATATTGATTATCTATAGTTAGTTGGACTATGGCATACTTGGCCTTATTAGGCTTGATTCTACTTTGATCTGTCACATATATACTCTAGTATACTTCGATTAGTCATTGTACACTAGCTCTTCCTACCTCAGACCTAGGTTAGCTGTTATTGTCTATGTGAGGTGATGGTTATGCTTTTTTGGGTAGTGTTATTCTTGTTGGGAGATGATGTGTTGCTAAAATATAGCACTTTTGATGCTCAAAACTTGGAATTTTGTGTGTTCTCAATGCAATGTTAGTGGGTTTTATGTGTTTTTGTGTTTTCTTTGCAGGATTACAGGATTTCTATGATTTTGGAGAAAGTTACAGAAGTTGCTGCAAATTTACTGTTATATGAGACGCTCTATGGGTCATCGACCATACTACGGGCCATAGGGAAGTTTCATAAGGAATTCCAGTGAGGGGCTAAGTTTCAGTAGTAATTTTATGATCATGCGGATGAGTCATACAGAGGATTCGTGGCCTGAGGATGAGAGAATGAAGACTTTCTAAAGTTCATTAGACGAAACCCCCTTTACGGGTCGTAAACCATTACAGAGTCATAAAGGACTGTTTTTTAGCAATAATGTACAAGAATCCGATTACGGTCATAAACTTCAATTCAGGTTGTAAAGAGCTTTCATGAGGCATGCCGACCAGTTCTCCTTAAGTTGTTTAGTATTTGAATTTTAATTATTATAAATAGGCCTTTTAGGTTATTTTTCATAATCTCTCGTCAATTTTAATAAGTTTTATCCTAGTATTTAGAGAACTCATTACTTAAAGAGAAAAAATTGTAAGAGAGTCTTTGAGAATACTTGTGGTTGAATTTGATCTTAAAGCATGTGATTCTTGTTGACATTGGATTACTTGTTATTAAATCTCTTGTGTAAGTGTTTAATTATGTCTTCTCAATTCTTAATCTTTGTATCTACACATAGCATGATTAGCTAAATCTACAATTAAGGTTGTGAGAGCCATAAAGAACTAACAAGGTAAAACCGGATCATTCACAATTCTTGGAATGTGTATATGCATATATTAATTAACTCTCTTCTTTTTGCATGTTTTCTAGTGGTGGCCAACATTAGAACTCGACTAGTCTTATTGCTCGGACCAAGGTAGCAATGAATAGGAAAGAGATTAATTAATAGGATTTGATTGATGTGTTCTCGTCTAATCAACCAAACTGGGCCAAGGGGAGGTTGTACTGGGACTAATAGGTAATGGTTAGTAATGCACAATATGGAGGTGGGCTAAGTCGCATAGTGAAATTCATCTCTCACCTTTGACCAATGGGCTTGTGAACTTAAATTACCGTCCTGCATGTTATACACTAGACAAGAATTAGGTTATCTGGTAATACTGAGTTGGGAAATCATGGGGAACACAATACCCTAGTTGTTGTCCATTATTGACTTTTTCTCTTGCAATAGTTAGTTAGTTCACTTTTTTCATTAATTATTGTAACCCCCCCCTTTAGGGAAAGTAAGTTGGTTAATTACTCGGATTGCATATTGGTGAATTTTCTTGAGTCTACGTATTCCCTGTGGGATCGACCCTAACCTTAGTTAGGTTTTATGACTTGACAGCGATCTCTTTATCATCTAAAGAAGAGGTGTAACTTGGGCAACATCAAAGATTTTGGTACCGTTGCCGAGAAATACGGCTAGTAGTTAATTCATTAGTAGTTCGAGTGTTAATCCTTAATTCCCTTATTTTACTTTTGTTTGTTGTTTTGTTTCTTTTCAGGGTGTACGAGTAGGGTATGCCCAACATCGGAGTCAAGGAAATCTCTTAACTCTATTTGATCCAGAGATCCACAGAACCTTAAGAAGAATAGCCCAAGACAACGCCAAAAACGCGGCCAATGTAGCTCTGAATAGGAACAATAATGATAATGATGGGAATAAGAACCCACATCTTTTGGAGTACAATCCACAGCCTCAGGATTTCAACACTAATGCTTACCAGTGGAATTAGTATAGGTTGAATCCTATGGCTATGGAGGTGACTGGAGCTATTATGTTGTCACCACTACCGGCAGACACAAAGTTCACAGTCTCAAGTGGGTTACTTCAGATGTTGAAAAACCATGGGATATTTGAGGGCTTACCATCAGAGGATTCATATAGCAACCTACACAACATGGTATTTATCTGTAAAAGTGTGATAGGAACACAAAATCTGTCTATGGATGTTGTGGGACTCCGTGTCTTCCCATTATCTCTACTTGCAGTGTTGTAGTATGGCTATCTGAGCTCCCGCAGAGTTCAATCACTTGTTGGGCAGACTTGCAGAAGGCCTTTTTGGAGAGGTACTTCCTAGATCGAAAAAGCTCAAATTGAAGGACCAAATCAACAACTTTGAGCAACTTCCTGGTGATTCGATAAGCACTACTTGGAGTGGTTCATAAAATGTTTGAGGAGTGTCCCTATTCATAATATAGTTGATAAAGCCTTTGTGGGGATCTTCTACCGTGCTCTTGGTAAGAACAGTGAGGCCTATGTAGACACTATCATGGGGGGTATGTTTCTAGATCAACCATTCACAAGGATTGCAGAGCGAATGGAAAGAGTAGTCAAGAAAAATTATGCATGGGGCTTCGGGATAGAGCTTCCACAAGAGTTCATGTGCTATCAGTATGGGTACAAAGAAAGCCAGAATTAATAAAAGGATCATGCAGCAACTTGCTCAGATTTGCACAGGTATGGAGGTGATGATGAAGCAAATCCAAGCGAGATTAAATGCAGTGGTTCGTCAACCTCCACATGTACCCATGTATAAGGAGCCATACTATGATGAGGATGCATGTTGTGTTACTAATCAGTCGGGGGGTTTCCAAACCAACACCCAAGGGTCCAATCAGTACTATTGGCACCAAGGAAAAGGAAAGGAACTTTGGTAGAGATAGAGCTTACAGGGACAGCTGCAGAGGTTATTATGATAGGAACAAGAGTGCAGATGCAGATTCTAGTCACAGAGAAGGCTTCAGAAATGATCCTTATGTGCCACTACACAACAGTGATGCAGGTGCAGGCAATTCAAAAATTGAGGAGAAGTTTGATCGCCCATTGAAGAAGGCTGAGACACAGGATGAGACTCTAAGGGGCATGAAATCAGAAATTTCAAGCATTAATTAGAAAATAGAGTCTCACTTTATGGATATCAAATAGATGGAATAATATTTTGGTCGAGTGTCCACTCAACTTAATCAGCATCAAAGTGGTACACTACCTAATGTAGTGCAAAATCCAAACAATAAAAGGTAGTGTATGGCGGTTACTACTCGAGGTGACAAGAGAACTATTGATCCTCCCATGCTGGTTACTGAGGAAGATGTTCGTGAGGATATGATTGCAGCTAAGGGTGTGCATGAAGGAGATGATCATCTCAAGGATAGGGTGAGTGAAACTAATGATACGCCACGGAGGTTGAAGCCCATTCCTAGGCCTCTTCCTCTCTTTCCTTAGAGAATTAAAAATAGAAAGGAGGAAGGTACATTCAAGCACTTCCTCTCTATGCTAAAGCAGCTCTCTATCAACATCCCTCTCATTAAGGCATTAGAGAGGCCAGGGTATGTGTACATGAAGGACTTGGTTAGTAAAAAGCACACTGTTATAAAGGAACTCTTTCAAGAGCTTCAACATTACAGATCTATTGCTATGAGGTCCTTGGTTTAGAAGCAAGAAGATTCAGATGTTTTCACCATACCCTGCACCATTAGAGATGTGGAGTTTGCAAGGGCACTATGTGATCTAGGTGCTAGCATAAATCTGATGCTCATTACGGTTTACAAGAATCTTGGATTGGGAGTCCGCTACTCCAACTAGCATGAAGTTATTGATGGAGGATCGCACAGTGAAAAGGCCTATGGGATATTATACGATGTGCTGGTAAAAGTCGAGAAATTCATATTTCGTGCAGACTTTGTGATCTTAGATTGTGAAGTTGAATTTAATGTCCCAATCATCTTGGAAGGCCATTCCTAGCCACTGGACGAGTCGTAGTGGATATAGAAGCTGGTCAACTTAGGTTTAGATTGAATGATGAAAAAGTCATTTTCAATATCTGTTAGTCTATGAAGCAGCCAGATGAGTTAAAGGGTGAAGCAATTGGTGATGTCTGAAGTACTCAAGCTATCTATGTCGTGTTCTGACAATAAATCAGGTGTTTCTTGAGAGGCAACCCAAGGAACATTTGTGCTTAGGTGCCCAGGTATGTTTACACATCTTTTTCGATGGGATGTGGGTAGTTGTGGGCCTTAGTGATATCTGAGTATCTTGGGTCCATAACTACTCTAATTTTTAATCCAAGGGTTTTCTTTCTTGTGTTTTTTGTCCTACGGATATTTAGTTTCTGTTGAGCTGGCACATTTAGGATGTTAAGATAATATTTGTAGCATCTAGTACCAATACTTGTGGTTATAGAATGTTTTCATGTTTTGTTTGAAAAATAATACCCAGCAAAAAAATGTTTCATTAAGCAGTTAAATAGAAACCATGCATGCTTAGGTGTGTGACAATATATGTTCTGATAAGTGAAGTTACATTGAGATAAAAAGCATAATCTGTAAGTTTTGTTTTTGGCTGATAATGTGTGTAGTGTCATGTGAGTGCAAGCAAAATTTGCTAAATTCATATTTGTTGTGCTAATTTAAAACTTGCTTTGTCACTCTAAGTTAGATTGTAGATTAATTGAATTAGGAAAGGATCTTAGGCCATTTTTCTTACATAAGTCCACTTTATAAAATGATCAACCAAATCGATGATATATCCCTGGTTCCCAATGTTTGAGCTTAATATGTACCTATTCTTTGAAAATACCTGATCAACCTAGTCTTGTCTAGTGAAAAATCTAAAATTAGCCCTGGTCTTTCCTTGAACATTGTGTACCTTGATTGAGGCAAAACGGTAAGTTGAGGGTGCTACCAAAAGTGGCCTTGGTTCGGAGGATGGATACTATGCACCTCAACACA
This sequence comes from Solanum clarkiae, assembly GCA_011800125.2. Taxonomy (NCBI): domain Eukaryota; kingdom Viridiplantae; phylum Streptophyta; class Magnoliopsida; order Solanales; family Solanaceae; genus Solanum; species Solanum clarkiae. The sequence goes on along the minus strand of JAABOM020058181.1, from coordinate 31,620 downwards.
GGCCAAAAGCCTAAGTTGAGGGTGGCTGGTGTAAAGTTGAAACACAAAAATAAAAGGGTGAGTTAGGAACACATAGAAAAAGAAAACAAATGATATACTGGGTGCAAGAAAAATATGCGATGCCTTAGATGTGAGCTAAAAAGTAAAACGAAGTGTAAAAACAAGGCAAAAAGCTGAAAATGAAAATAAAGCACCCAGAGAAGCTTGATATAAGAAAAGGGAGAATAAGGTGAAAATAGCAATACTGGTAGGACAAATGTGTAGAAAAATGCAGTTTCAAGGACTTTAGTCACTATTTTCCCAAAATATCATACCAAAGCCCCTTAAGCCTACATTACAAGCCAAGAAAGTCTATAGTGATCCTACTCCAGTTAGTTGAAGTCTTGAGTCATGAGTATAGGGGGTATTAGTCATTATGCATGAATATGTTGTGAGAGTACGTGATTTTGCATAGTCCCAACATGGAAACATCACTGTGTCATATACGAAAGTTCTTTCTGTGAGGGCACTTCCATTGCATTGTTAGCACTAGACTTGTTCAGTGATTGCAGATTGTTGATAATACCTTGCTTGTCATATTTGTGTTCTCACATGCACCAGTTTGCATTGGTTTGCTAAATAGCTATCTAATCTTATTTTGAGAAGTTGTTGTGGGTATCTGAATCTGAGGTTTATGTAATGTGTGCCATTGAGTTGAGGTATGTGTGTTACTATATTGTCTATATAGATTGATTCCATCGCTTAAGGACAAGCAACAATTTTAAGTTATGGGTGTTGATGTGTTGTTAAAATACAAAACTTTTGATGCTTAAAAGTTGGAATTCTGTGTGTTCTCAATGCGATATTAGTGGGTTTTATGTGTTTGTGTTTATATTTACAGGATTACAGGCTGGCCATGATTTTGGGGAAACTTACAGAAGTTGTTGCAGCTTTGTTGTTATACAAGACCCTACACTGGTTGTAGACCATTATTCGGGCTACAGGGAGTAAGGAATTCCAGTGAGGAGCTAAGTTTTTTAAGTAATTCTATGATCATGCAGATGTGTCGTACAAGAGTTTACGAGTTATAGAATAGGATTTGTGCCTTGAGGGTTAGAGAATGAAGACTTTCTGAAGTTCATCAGATGAAACACCTTTTACAATCGTGAACCATTATACGAGTTGTAAAGGGGTGTTATAAAGACGAAGTCCAGTTTTCCAGCAAAAATGTACGAGACCACGATTACAGGCCGTAAACTTCAATACGGGGCGTAAAGAGCTTTCGTAAGGCATGTCGACCAGTTCTCTTAGTCATTTAGGATTTGAATTTTAATTATTATTAATAGGTCTTTTAGGTTTTTTTTATAAGTTCTTTCAATTTTGATAAGTTTTAGCCTCGTACTTAGAGAAATCATCATCATTTAGAGAGAGAAAATTATAAGAGAGTCTTTGAGAACACTTATGGTTGAATTTGATCTTAAAGCTTGCGATTATTATTGACATTGGATTGCTTGTTCTTAAATCTACTGGGTGAGTGTTTAATTATATCTTCTTAATTCATAATCTCTGCATCGACACATAGCATGAGTAGTTAAATCTACAACTAGGGTTGTGGGAACCATGAAGAACTAACAAGGTAAAATCGGATCATTCACAATTCTTGGAAGGTGTATATGCATGTATTAATTAACTCTCTTTGTTGTGCATGTTTTCTAGTGATGGCCAACATTAGAACTCGCCTAGTATTACTGACTGGACCAAGGTAGTAATGAATAGGAAAAGAGATTAATTAATAGAATTCGATTAATGTGCTCTCATCTAATCAACAAACTAGGCTAAGGGGATGTTGTACTGGGACTAATATGTAATGGTTAGTAATGCACATTATGGAGATGGGACAAGTCGCATCATGAAACTCACCTTTGACAAAAGGGCTTGGTGAACTTAAATTACCATCCTGCATTCTATACACTAGACAAGAATTAGGTTATCCGATGATACTGAGTTGGGGAATCTTAGGGAACACAATACCCTAGTTGCTCTCCATTATTGACTTTTTCTCTTGTAATAGTTAGTTTGTTTTTCTCATTGATTATTTTAACCCCCCCCCCCTCGCCCTCTTTTGGGGAAGTAAGTTGGTTAATTACACGGATTGCATATTGGTGAATTTTCTTGAGTCTATGTATTCCCTGTGTGATCGACCCTAACTTTGGCTAGGTTTTATATTTTAACATAACCATTTTATCATTTAAAAAGAAGGTGTAACTTGGGCAACATTACGATACATGGTATGACTTCAGAGCTATATATTTGGGTAGACTTTTTGACTACATAATTATTCCTATATTTCAAGTCCTAATGATGCTCCTCATGCTCTGAGACCGAGTGGCCACGTCTAAGAGTCTGAGTCCTGATTGATGTTCCCCTTCGTCCAAGTCCTGAAGGCCATATTCTGAGCTGTCTGAGCCACGAATGTCAATTTTGAGGTTCGAGTGCCTATTGATGTTCTAGGTTGGGGACCCCGTCGGTTACATTTCAAGTTTGAGACACTATAGACTATGTTAGGAGGATTCATTATCCCACAGGGGATATGTCCCACCATCGCATATATTTTCAGACCATTTTTCCCTGGCTAACAGTCGCGGCTAGAGGCCAGGTCGGGAGGACTAAGGGTTTGAGGCCCTATGTGATACTGGTTTTAGATGGGTCGAGGACCTGATTGATTACCCGTGGATCCATGAACCTATACACAACTTTATTGTGCATGGATGTACCCTATAGACTTACAAGGGGCTAAGGGATATCAAGACTTAGACACTAGGGCTTACACCCACGTATAATTGATCCCGTTGTTCATATGATATTGAGAGTTAGGTTTCATGATGATTTTGTTAGGTTCCGTAGTGATTCTGTCAGCAAAATTGTGTGTGGTTCTACCTTTTGGGCTTATGAGGGCCCAGTTAGCATATTGGCATACATATTAGGGCCTTGCACTCATATACAGCACTAAGTCTTATTCCAGTGACAGTTGTGGTATGGGCCTACTCGGTCTTCATAAGTTTGTATCATTGCACATCACTTGTGTTGGTTCAGTTAGGGTTCAGTGATTCTCTAAACATGCTTACTCTTTGACCTGGGTGTAGGCTTGTTAGCATTAGTACAATTTTTACATTTAGGCATACAATATTTACTATATTTCACTCAGTCGTCCGATGATGCCTACGAGGTGCCTAATACCGGTACTCATCCCTACATTTTTTTTCATCTTCCTATAGTGTAGGTCTAGGTACTGTCGTGATTGCTGAGTTTGTTCGTGAGCATTTCAGAAGACATTGGTGAGCATCAGAAACTAGAAACTTAGCAGTCTCCTTCCTTTTTTTGATGGTCATCTTTTGTATCCAGACATTGGCCTTGTTAGGGTAGTAACTTGTATATGTAGGAGCATTCCTAGTTATGTATTTTCTTACTATTATACGTGTGTGTGTGTGCGTTTGAGTGTGTGCTTGAGTCTATAGTAGCTCTGTACAGATGACTTCTAGGTTCTAGGTAGGTTGTGGTTTTGTTATTGGTATTTTGCTAGTATTGATATGTTTAGTGATCCAGGAAAGGTACCTTGGGGTTGGGAATTGGCTTGCCTGTAGGTGAGATCCCATAGGATCCATCATGACAAGGACCAGGTGGTGACAAAGAAACCTTAAGTAAAAGCCTTAGAATTTGAAGAGAAAGAGTTGATTTTCAATGAAGATCCTTGCTTGTCAGATAAGAGAGCCTTTGAGAGTACGTTTAGAGAGAGAAACTTTTTGTTGTGAGTGATCATTTAATGAGTAATGGGGTCAATTTGGGGGTTAAGGGAAGTTCATAGAGTGGGTTTAGTCATAAAAACTGTCCAAATTCATTTTGGGTTAGTTAAGAATAAGTTCAAAATGATATCACTTGAAACGGGAATTGCTCGAAAAAATTTGACCTATGATGAACCAACGGCACGATGCAGACTTGCTCGTGCATAGGTCATTTTTGTACGAAGTTCAATTTTTCTCTATTTTAACCCAAGAATGAGTTTGGGTCACTTTTGTACTTAAATAAACCCTCTTCGCGGATGCGGAATGTCACACACCATTCTAGAAATGCAAAATCTTGCGAAAAAAATTATTTTTTGATACAGTTTATCTAAAAGTCGAAAGAGACCATTTTTCCACAAAATTTTGCCTCCTGATTAAGAATCCAACTTCGACTTTGCCAAAAAAAAATAGATGATGTGTTATGCAAGATATCTTTTATAAGGTCATAATAAGGCATTTTGAGAGATGTTACACCTTATTGGGATCAACCACTTTTTGTATGGGCACCCATCTTGAAGGTGTTGTCTGAAAAACACAAATTGGTGATTCATTAGATTAGACAGTCTTATGAAAACTCTACAGCATGACACGAATCATGAAACAAGGGAAAGTTCCTAAAATGCCTTGTAGCCATTTATTCATAGATATGGCATGCTTCACACCCATGAACAAGACTCTACATGATGCAGTATGTTGGACTCCCTAGGACACTTCAAAACCTCATACTCTGATACCATGTTTGTCATGACCTAAGTTAGACCCTAGCATAACACAGTGAATGAGAACCTTAGGGGACCCTCATTGATGCATCTTAAGATTCATTTAAGCATCTCATAGGTAATAAACTACTAAACATAAGTAGAACATAGGGATAGGGACTAAAGGATCAACATAAGTCAAGAAACGGCATTAAGCTGTCAGTCTACTACATCTTGTCCAATATTACCTCTGTATATTAGACTAGGCAGGGGTTAAGACATGTCCAAATCTCAACCTCAAAGGAAATAATAAATAGAGTCTATAAGTTGGAGCCTAACAAGCTAGAAAGGAAATAATATTAACCCCTGAGCATGCGAACTCACCAATAAGTCTTTAACAACAACTCATATTAACTGTGAGCATGAAGAGGGAGATAATTTGTCCCTATATTATGATATAATATAGCCATAGAGTATGCATTAGAACTTAGAATGAATGCTAAGAGGCTGGTCATTTATTTGGTTTTTATGCAAGTCATAGGCATACATAAATTTACATAAGAAAATTAGGGAATTTTAGTTTGAAAAATACTTGGGCTTCATGGATGCAAGACCTGTGACTAAACCTCCATATACCTTGAATGAAATCTATGGATGAAACTTGAGCTTGGAGAAGAAATATTGAAACCCTAGATTGAGCCTTCAAAAAGCCTTGAGAGAAATTTGGGAGTTTAGACTTCGAATATTTTAGAGAATGATTTGGAATGGGGGGAATATGATAGTATTATGGTTTTATATGTAGTTTTAGGAGTCAAAATGACGAAGTTTAGGACTTAGAATGCGAGGAAAGGTCCAAAATGCCCTTCATTAAAAACCATCACGAAAACCATAACCCTAGTCTACAAGTAATATATCAACCTATGTCTAATAGAAAGGGGTTTTCATCCTTGTTACACATCTAAACTTCAAAAAGTTGAAACCTGGATATCAATCTATGGACCCTTTGTCTATGACCTATAGTAGGGGTGAAAATATTAAGTCCAACCCGCCCAACACGACCCAACCCGCTGAAGATTGGGTGGGCTAGTAATTCACCCAATTATTAGCCCAACCGATCTCAACCCATTTAAAATTAGGTTGATATGCAACCTGAATTAATTCGAGAGAGATCTTATTAAAATATTTTCAAAATACTTTTTTCAATTTGATATGTTTTATATAGCTATAACAAAAAAATATATAATTTAATTAAATATTAAAATATTAAAAAAGAATAAATAAAATAAGTAAAACTTAGTAAAAATTGGATCGGGTCGGGTCTTGACCCTCTCTATAACCCGTTATCAACCCATTTTGACCCAAGAAAATTTGGGTTGGGTTGGGTCTTGACCAGTTTGGTGTCTTGACTCATTAAAACTAGTTCAAATTTGACCCAACCGCCCAATTGCCACCCCTAACCAATAGTTCCTTTTCTAGGTTATGGATAACCCTTATAGGTTTTACCAAACACTTAGAAAAATTTTACATCTCACAACTCAAACCACGAACCCTCTTTATGACCCATGAGCAAAACTACAAACCCGTAATGGTCTCGTCCTTTTGAACTCAATTGCACCCTTCTTTGAACCTCAGTGATGTGCTGTCAAAATACAACACTTTTGATGCTACAAACTTGAAATTTTACGTGTTCTCAAAGCGATGTTCACAGATTTGATGTGATTTATATTTTGTTTGCAGGACTACAGGGTTGGCACAATTTTTGGGCAAAGTGTGCAGAATTTGTTGAAGCAGAAGTTTCACGAGACCCTATATATATGATCCATAGAGAATTCTATGGTCGTAAAGATGGTTTCGCACAAAATTCCAGTAAAGGGTGATTTTCTGAAATTAAGTTTACGAACATGCAGACGAATCGCAGAAGATTTTATGATTCATACACTTAGTGTCGTGTCGTGAGGATTAAAAAGTAGGGAGTTCTTGAAAAGTCATCAGACGAAACCCCCTATGGGTCATAGAACTTTATACAGAAGGGTGTCATAGAAGTCAACTCCAGATTTGAAGAAGCAACCCATGAAAGCCCGGCTATTGACCATAAAATATTACATGGCCCGTAGAAGCTCCCGTAGAGTCTGTCTACCCAATTTTTCTATTCCATTTTGGTTTTATATTTTAAACACTATAAATTGGTTTTTTAGGTTATTTTTCATGAGTAACAGTGACAGGACGTCATACAACATTAGACAAGAGTTGTGAGCTTGAGAGAAACACTTGTAAAACTCTACTTTGTCTTTTAATTTCCATCTTGTGATTCGTGGTGAAGACTTTGAATTTCTTGTGTTTAATTCTCTTATGTAAGTGCTCAATCATGTCATTCAAATTCATAAGTCTTGCGTCTACACTGATCATAAGTAGTTAAATCCATAATTGTGGGGACCATGAAGAAGTAACAAGGTAAATACAGGATCATTCATAATTCTTGAAAAGTGTGCATTCATGTATTAAATAATTCTCTTCATATTGAATGCTTTTTTATAGTGGCCAACATTAGAACTCACCTAGTAATGAATAGGAAAAGAGATTAATTAACAGGATTTGATTGATGTTTCTCGTCTACTCAACCAAACAAGGCTAAAGGGAGGTTGTACTGGAACAATAGGTAAGAGTTTGTAATGTCACACTGCTGGGATAGACCAAATCACATAGTGAAATTTGCCTCTCTCCCGGACCAAAGGATTTGGCAAACTTAACTTACTGTTCTGCATGTAACACACTATAAAAGAATTCGATATCTGGTAATACTAAGTTAAGGAATCATGGGAAACACAATATCCTAGTTACTCTTCATACTAGTTTAACACTTGTCTTAGTTTAAGATTACTTTTCATCATTGTTACAACCTCCCCCTTTGGGAGATAAGTAGATTAATTAACTCGAATTACCTTCAATTCTTCTAAGTCTACTCTAACCTTAGTTAGGTTATATATCTTGACAATGACTATTTTCGCCTCAAAAAGGAAGTGTAGCTTAGGTGACATCAACATTTTGGCACTGTTGTCGGGGAAAACGGGCTAGATTTGTTTAATTCAAGTAGTTTGGGAATTAATCCTTATTTCCCTCATTTTACATTTTTTGTTGTTTTGTTTAGTTTCAGGGTACTGGTGTAGTGTATGCCCAACATGGAAGTCAAGGCATTCCCTTGACTTCATTTGACCAAGAGATCTAGATAAGACTAAGAAGGATGGCTCAAGATAATGCAAAAAACATGGCAAATGCAGCTCTAAACTGAAATGAGAATGAGAATGCGAATAATGATAACCCATCTCCTCTTGAGGACATTGATCCACAGCCTAAGGACTTTAATGTCGAAGCTTATTAGTGGAACTAATATCGGCTAAATCCTATGTCCATGGATGTTACTCGAGCCATTAATTATTATGTTACCACTACTACCAGATGATACAAAGTTTGTGGCTTCAAGTGGGTTGCTTCAGATGCTACAGAATCGTGGGTTGTTCACGGGCCTACCATTCGAGGATCCATATAGTCACCTACACAGTGTTATGTTTGTTTGTAAGAGTGTAATAGGGACATAGAATCTATCTATGGATGTTGTGGGACTTCGTTTCTTCTCATTATCTTGATAGGAAATGCAGCACTATGGGTATCCAAGCTCCTGCAGAGTTCGATCACCAATTGGGATGAGTTTCATAAAGCCTTTTGGGAGAGGTACTCCCGAAGATCGAATAAGTGAAAGTTGAAAGATCAAATCAACAACTTTGAGAAACTTCCTGGTGAATCGATCAGTACTAAATGTTAGCGATAAACAAAGTTCATAAGGAGTGTCCCAAACCATAAAATTATTGATGATGCCTTGGTGGAGATCTTCTATCATGCCTTGGATGAGAATAGTCAAGCATGTGTATCATGAGAGAGACATGTTTTTATCTCAACCATTTTCAAGGATTGTTGAGAAGCTGGAAAAGGTAGTCAAGATGAATCGTGCATAGGGGAAAAGAGACAAGTCAACTACCAAAAGCTCATGCGCTGTTAGTATTGGTTAAGATCAAGCTAAAATAAATGAGGAGATAATACAAGAGCTTGTCCGGATTCATACTGGTATGGAAGTGATGATGAGGCAGAATCAGGAATGAGTAAATGAAGTTGTTCATTAGCCTTCCCGAGCACCCATGTACGAGGATCCCTACTATGAGAAGGACCCTTGCTTCATTGCTAATTAGACGAAGGGTTTCTAGGGTAACGTCGAAGGGTCCAATCAGGATTATTAGCGCCAAGGATAAGAAAACCAAGGTTAGAACTATAACAGAGATGGTTCTTTCAGAGACAATCATGGAGTTTACTATAATAGGAATAGGGGCTAGGACAGAGATGCAAATTGAGGGTGCAGAGATGGATACAAAAATGGTCCTTATATGCTACCACACAATCGTGAAATCGGTGCTAGTAGTTCCAGAGTTGAGGATATGTCTGACCATTTGTTGAAGAAGGCTGAGACACAGGATGATACCTTGAGTGGGATGAAATCTGACATCTCCAGCATAAATCATAAAATCGAGTCTCGTTTTGTTGCTATCAAATAGCTGGATCAACAATTCAGCCAAGTGTCAACCCAACTCAACCAGCGCCATAGAGATACACTGCCTAGCAACATAGTTCAAAACCCAAAGAATGAAGGGAAGTTCATGGTGGTTACTACTTATGGTGGTAAGAGTACCATTGATCCTCATATATTGGTAGATGATGATGATGTTCAAGAGGAGATAGTTGAGGGAAAGGATGTTGATATAAGAGATAATCATGGCACAGATGGGGTAAGTGATGTTGCAGAGACACCACAGAAGCTGAAGCCCATTCCTAGACCTCCTCCTCCCTTTCTTCAAAGAATTGAAAAGAAGGAGGAAGAGGGTAAGTTCAAGAACTTTCTCCCATGCTGAAACAACTCTTCATCAACATCCCTCTTATTAAGGCATTGAAGAAGATATTAGGATATGAAAATTTTATGAAGGACTTGTTTACAAAGAAGTGCACTATGAGTCAGGAGCCGGCCCAAGAGATTCAACATTGTTGTACAATCGCTACAAGGTCCTTGGTGCCAAAGTGAGAAGATCTCGACACTTTTGCCATACTCAGCACAATTGGAGATGTGGAGTTTGCAAGGGCATTATGTGATCTCGGTGCCAGCATAAATCTAATGCCTCTTGCGGTCTTCAAGAAGTTAGTACTAGGAGCCCCTACTCCAACAAGCATGTGGTTGTTGATGGCTGACCGCTTGGTGAAAAGCCTGTGGAGATACTTTATAACGTACTCATCAAAGTTGAAAAGTTCATATTCCCTGCAAACTTTGTGATCCTAGATTGTAAAGTTGACTTTGAAGTACTAATCATCTTGGAAGGGCCCTTCCTAGCCACTGATCGAGCACTAGTGGATATGGAAGCTAGCCAACTCAAGTTCAAATTGAATGACAAAGAAGTTGTCTTCAATATTTGTCACTCAATGAAGAGGTCAGACGACCTTAAGAAGGATGTTTGGGCACTTGGTGAAGTTTGAAAAACCAAGTTGTCCAAGTCGAGCCGTGAAAATAAATCAGTTGCTACTTGGGAGGCAACCCAAGATATTTGAAGTAATAGTTGTAGTTGTGTTTTGTTTTTAGGTTTTCGATTTGTAGGTAGTTTAATTTTTCACATTTTGGATGTAATTTTTGACTTTGGATTGGTTACATATAGTGTAACAATGTGTTCTATAAATAATATGCAGGTACATGACTGATTCAGCCATCCTTGGCTAAAATGGCATCAAGAAGTGCTTCTGCGAATGGTCATATGGGTCGTATGTAAATCTACTACCCGTACACTATCTCGTAGAACACTTCCAGTGAGAAAAACATTGTGCACTCCAGTACACAAGCCAACTTTACAGCACGTAGAGAAAACTACGGGCTGTGAATGGGGCTCATGGGCCCCAGGTAAGTCTTTTGTGTATTGGCTAACTATGGAGGTTTCTAAAACCAACTCTACAAGTCATACCCAATTCTGTGACTCGTAGATTAGTCCATGAAACCCAGTACCCAAAACTAAGGTTTGGGCATTCTGCGACACCATGATTTACGGGTAATAACATGCTCTACAACCCATAATCAGGGTTTTGTAGAACCTGGGCCTATTAGTATTGGACTGACCTGGTCAACATATAAATAGAGGGATCAAATTACTTAGACCCTATTCTTCCCCAAAAAATTATAAATTAAATTCAGCAAGCCCTACCCTTGTCCCTCCGACCACCAACAATTGACCAACTTTCAGATATCCTTTCGGCACCCTAGGGTTCCATCTCTTTAATTCCTCCAATTTTTTCACCTTGGTCATTTAATTTCGTAAGTTCTAATACCTAAAAATCCTTTTAATGACCAAAATTTTATATGATTATATTAAAATTGATTGATGGATATTGTAATCCGATGAATGAAACCTGTGTTTACCATTGTTATGCTTAAAATTGAATTATGAACAATAGGTGTCAATGTTTGAATATGTGTAAAAGCTGGAAAAATTGTGTGTATGGCCTTGTCTTTATGTTTGAATGATGTGTGTGAAAGTCATGTGGTCACATATCTTTTAAATTAAATTGACTATATGCATAAAATTCAGTGTGTGATGACAAGTGTTGATGCTAAACAATTCAAACGGGGCCGGTTGGCTTGGGACAATAACAATAACAAGATACATAGTGGAATCTCACAAGTGGGGTCTGGGGAAGGTAGAATGTACGCAGATGTTACTACTACCTCATAGAAATAGAGAGGTTGTTTCCTGGAAGCCCTCATCTCAAAAACCCATAAGCAGAATAAGCTAGATATCACAAAAAGGAAAGGAAAGATTTGTGTGGGGTGTTGAGTGTTTGATTAAAGTCATGTGGGGGGGTGTGCGCATTGCTTTAATTCTGAAACTATTGTTAAAAATGTTGTATGGGTTTGTGTTGTAGGCATAGAAACTCAGGTCACTAGGTTTTTCAATCTACGAGGGTCTTTTACGGCCCGTGAAATATTTCAAAAGCCATAGTTGCCTCTCGTATAAAAATCCAAAAACTTAAAGTTTCTGAGAACTATGAGATGAGACCTTCTATGAGTCATAGAATATTCTATGACTCATACACAGGTCTCGTAGATCCTTTCCTATAAAAGTTTGAAAATTGGAATATTTTTATGACTCAGTTTACGACTCATTTATTCTTCTATGAGTCGTACCTGGTCTCATAGAGGAAATTCCAATAAGTAAAATTTGCGAACACTATTTCTACGGGGGCTTTCTAAGGCTCGTAGTTTGTACTACTACACATAGAAGTGCCTTCATAGTCCCATCTGTGACTAAGTCTGATGTAATTCTATTTTTTGTTTCTCGACTTGTACGGCTAACCATGTTTGCCAAATGTTTATTTTTCAGGTGCTATGGCCACTAAGCTATGAAACAATGAGATTCGGTCCATATAGAGGAGGATCAGGGATGAGACCTTGGGAGACGAGGATGCCTCCGAGACTAGTAGATCACTTGAGGAGCTTAGTATTTGACCTGACCCGGATACTAATAGACCACAGACATGGGTTGCTACAAGACTTGGGCAGGCCCAGACCTAGGCTATTGTTGTTTGCACTCCCCAGTCTAACGAGGGAGGCAACAACAATAGCAGCTCTATTCAGATGACTCTGTATGGACAAGAGTCAGTGTTACAGTTAGGATCTGACTATGAGTCAAAGATAGAATCCTCTATCGCACCACCTCAGGCATCACCATCACCACCAGACACTCTATCAAGCCAATAGTGAATTGAGGGCATACGAGACATCTACATAGAGGGAATGCAGAGGAATGAGTGGGGAAAACTACCCCGCTTTATTTTTAGGAGCCCTAATCATCCCCTTTGGACTAGATAGTGTCCTCGGTCTCCAAGACACTATCAGCAGATATGGGCTCTAGTGGTTGGCCAAAACATTGGGGAAGTACTCTCCGACCATGGTTCAGGAGTACTATGCATCCTATGTCGCCATAGTACTCAACACTCTTCCAAGGGGAAGAAGCTACTCGCTCACATGCTGACAAACACTAGAGTGAGGGGTCCGCAGGTGTATATTTCAAAGACTACTATCCGTCGTATGCTATTCAAACCCAAGTTCCTAGCCTCCAGATCCATAACAAAGTATGACTGTAGGTTGGGGAAGACCAGGGACAAGGCCCTGATGAGAGACCAAAACTGCATAGCCGACTTGATGAGATGGGCGGCAACGAAGATTGCTGAGCAAGGACCGGACCCTTCATGGGTATCCATTCTTTTAGGGCATTATGAAGGCCTCCATTAGCTTCCTCGCCAAACTTTAGTGGGCCATTGTGAGGTCACGGATCTAGCTGTCACTTGCAAATAACACTTTGATGCCGAATTATGATATCCTGGTTACAAAAATCTTGGCTGTCTATAAGATCGATTGGTCCAGCCTCATCGTAGAGTAGATTCACGAGACGTCCTTAAAGAGGTCTACCTCCATCCTCTTCCTTGCTTGATCTACAAACTCTATTTTGAATCAAGGGTGGAGAGTGTCATCGCCTAGACTCACTGATTGAGGTCCAGTACACTGTAGATGCCAGCCTGATCAAGGTTGAGGATAATTTGATGGCACTTGGCAAGCACCACACTAGCCTTCGTAGATGCTCGAGAAGTTCGCGACCGAGCCACCTTCTGAGGTTCCACCCACCACCATTGTTGCTACTTTTAAGGAGAAGCCATCACAGACTGAGACCAATGTGGAGAGGAGGCCCACTACTACTCCTTCCCAATAGGCCCATTCCTACAGAAACAGCACCCATCCACATGGTCTATATGTCAGCGGCATCCATTTAGGCTATGACATAGCGACCGGCCTACACCGAGTCCCAATTGACTCAGTTACTTCAGCAAATCAGGCCCTGGGTATACCAGGCTATTACAGAGTCTGAGGGACACATACAGGCTTTCATGGTCACTACTATTCAGGACAAACTTACAACCGTGGATGCCCGCATAGATGCTTTTGAGTTGCGAGTATAGCAGAGCCTAAGTACAACATGACCAGCAGATATGACAACCCTACAGATGGAGATCTAGCAGCTTTAGGCTGAATGACAGCAACTTTGGCTGCCATGGTGGCATTAACACATACCACACCTCTAGTGCTGGTGGTGGATTTGTTTGCTCTTGAGGAGCCTTCATAGCCTTCCCATGGGAAGAGGCCCTGCAGTGATGATGATCTAGATATAGTGATGTTGCATGCAAGACTGATAGAGGAGAAGGAACTAAAGCTTATCATGATGTGGGCATGGCACGATGAGGAGTTGAGTCAGGCTCTAGATCTTGAGAGAGTGAGGGGTGTCGGCCCCTTAGGTCATGGTTCTACTATTGAAGAGGTCACCAGACAGGTTGAGGGTGGCCGACTCAGCCAGACACTAGCTCTGAGGCACCCAGATATGTTATTTTTTGACCCCTGTGCTTTATGTTTTACATTTTTGGTGTGCATTGAGGACAATGCACCTCCTTTTTGATAGAATGTGGGTAGTTATAGGCCTCTCCATTTCTATTTCTTATTAGCGCAGGTGTTTGTCAATGATGAAAGCCGCTGAACTTCAGACTCGAGTGGAGAAAGAGGGCTAGCCCCCGGAGGGCTTTCAGGGACTGGGGAAGATGGGGTTTGATTATCTTGGACCACGAGGACCCCAGTCGTGCTTCTGGTTTCCATTCCAATCATAATATTGATGATAAATCTCCTCGTGCTCTGCCATGTTCGTCGCCCCAGGCTTACCATTATTTCATTTCATTCTATTGATTGGTTCTAGCTCCAAAGAACATATACATGGAGCTATGTCGACTTACGTACGTCTTGTTGACTAAACGATCAGGTATACCGTTCATGGGTAGAGAACGGGAATTGAACTCTATGAGATCGAATCTCAAGGAAGAATCGGGAAAGAAAGGTTGGTTGCACCTTCTCTAGGAGTAATGCCTCCTTTCTCTCTCCAACGAAGAGTTCAACGAACAACTCATTTTCAACTTCATTGTTCAACTCATTCGACCGTAAGGGAGAGGAACTAGAGTCACCGACTCGACAGACCCCACTCAATCTTATTCCTTATCTGTTCACCTATTTGTTACCTAAAGCATTGATGAGGAAAGCTAGTTTTAGTACATTTTTTATTTTAGAAAGGTAGAACATTGGATCTGCCCGGATTGGTGCGGGAGGGCTTTCCCCCCAGATAGTTCTGGCTTGGAGGTCAGAAATCCGCAGCCTCCTCTTTAACCACCCTACTAGGGGTGGAGCGGCCTTGAGTTTGAAATAAGGGACAAGAAGCAAGGGCGTAGCAGCTACGCGAAAGCCTAAGCCTTACCTTACCCTTTTCTTGCAGGAGTGCTCAATGCACCTCCTTTTTTGTAGAATGTGGGTAGTTATAGGCCTAAGCGAAGTCTGAGAAACCTTGGCCTATAACTATCCCAAATTTTAAATTATAGGGGTTCTTTTGCCTGTGTTCTTTTTCTACGTGGATATTTAATTTCTGTTAAACCAGCATATTTAGGATGTGTAGATAGTATTGGTAGCATGTAGTACTAATATTTATCACATATATGTGTTTTTGTGTTTTATGTGAAAAATGATACCCACCAAAATATTGTTAGTTAGTCTAGATAGCAACCATGCACATTTAACTATGCTGACAGTGTTTGTTCTGATAAGTGAGGATAATCTTGAGATGAAAAGCATGATCTGAGACTCTGTGTTGATAGTCTAATCAGTTCCGTGTGAGTGTGATCTTTCTTTGCTAAATTCATATATCGTATTGCAATTTTGAACTTGCCTTGTTACTCTAACTTAGACTGTAGGTTAGTTGGCTAGGAAAGGATCTTGGGTTGTTGTTCATAATAGTCCACTTAGCCAAAATAACAAACCAAATGAGTGAAACATCTTTTTTTTCTAATATTTGAGCCTCACATGTACCCTTTCTTTGTAAAACCAAAGTTACCTAGCCTTATGAGATATAAAATTCTGAAATTGTCCATGTTCCTTCCTTGAACATTGTGCACCTTGACTAAGACAAAAAGCCTAAGTTGAGGGTGGCTACCAAAAGTGGTGCTAGTTCCTAGGCTAGATGTTGCGCACCTCAACTCAGGCCAAAGGCCTAAGTTGAGGGTGGCTGATGTAAGGGTAAAATACAAGATGAGGGGAAAACTAGTGATACATGGAAAAGGAGATAAAAATGTGTGTTGGGTTCAAAAAAAATGAGCGATGCCTAATCAATAAGCTGAAAAAGAAAAATGATGTTAAAATAAAAGACAAAAAGTTGAAAAATGAGAATAAGGCACCTAGAAAAGCATGAAATAGGAGAAAGAGAGAATGAGGTGAAAAATAATAGTGTTGGTAGGGCAAAAGTGTAGAAAAATGCAGTGTCAAGGAGGGCCTTTATTCACTATGTTAGCAAAACATCATACTAAAGCCCGTTGAGCCTATGTTACAAGTCAATAAGGTCCTACAGTGATCCTAGTCCAAGTAGTCAAAGGACATTGTCATGAGTATAGGGGCAAGCATATGGTATTGAGCATAGTATTTGAATGTCTTTTGTGAGAGTGAGTGATTTTGCATAGTCCGAAGATTATACCTGAAAATATCATTATGAGGGAGATATGGGACTTCTTTCTGTGAGGGAACTTGCATTACATTGTTGACATTAGACTAATTCAGTGATTGTGGTTTGTTAATAACTACCTTACTTGTCATAGTTACACTGTCATATGCATTGACCTGTATTGGTTTACTTGATAGCTATTTGAGGTGTTTTAAAAGTGGTATGTTGATTTATGCTTGATTTTGATATGACGTATGCCATTAGATTGAGGTATGTGTGTTACTGTGTTGCTTATATAGATTGAGTCTGTCGCTTGAGGACAAGCAACAATTTTAAGTTGAGGGTGTTGATGTCCTATCAAAATACAGCACTTTTGATTCTTAAAACTTAGAATTGTGTGTGTTCTCAATGCGATGGTAGTAGATTTGATGTGTTTTTATGTTTTTTTGCAGGATTATAGGGTTTGCACAACTTTTGGACAAAGTATGCAGAATTTGCTGAAGCAAAGGTTTCACGAGACCCTTTACGGGTCGTAGAGAATTCTATTGGCCGTAAAGTTGGTTTCATACAAAATTCCAGTGAAGGGTGATTTTTTGAAGTTAGTCTGCGAATATGCAGACGACCCGTAGAATATTTTATGAGCCATAGACTTGATGTCGTGCCTTGAGGATCTCTCTCTCTCTCTCTCTCTCTCTCCTCTCTCTCTCTCTCTCTCTCTCTCTTCTTCTTCTTCTTCTTCTTCTTCAGAAGTGGAGAGTTGTTGAAAATCCATCAGATAAAATCTCATATGGGCCTTAGAACTTTATATGAGCCATAGAAGGGTGTCATAAAAGTTAGCCTCAAATTTGAAAAAGTAATCCATGAAAGCTCGACTATGGGCAGTAAAACACTATACGGCCCGTAGAAGCTCCTATAGAGTCTGCCGACCCAATTTTCCTATTCTGTTTTGGTTTTTTATTTTAAACACTATAGGTTTTTAAGGTTATTTTTCACGAGGAAAAGTGAGAGGACATCATAGAACATTAGAGAAGAGTAGAGAGCTTGAGAGAAACACTTGTAAAACTTTACTTTGTCTTTTAATTTCAATCTTGTAATTCTTGGTGAAGAGTTTAGATTTCTTGTGCTTAATTCTCTTATATAAGTGCTCAATTATATTATTTCAAATCTTAAATCTTGCATCTACACTGATCATGAGTAGTTAAAATCCATAACTAGGGTTGTGGGAACCATGAAGAACTAACAAGGTAAAAACCAGATAATTCGTAATTCTTGAAAAGTGTCCATGCATGTATTAATTAATTCTCTTCGTATTGAATGTTTTTTAATGGTGGCCAACGTTAGAACTCACCTAGTGTTACTGACTGGATCAAGGTAGTAATGAATAGGAAAAGAGATTAATTAACGGGATCGATTGATGTCTCTCGTCTTATCAACCAAACTGGGCCAAGGTGAGGTTGTACTGGAATAAAAGGTAAGGGTTAGTAATGTCACACTATGGGGATGGACCAAATCATGTGTGAAATTCACCTCTCACCTGGGCTAAAGAGTTTGGTAAACATAACTTACTATTCTGCCTGCTGCACATTGGAAAAGAATTTGATTATCTAGTAATACTGAGTTAGGGAATCATGGGGAACACAATACCCTAGTTACTTTTCATACTAGTTTAACACTTATCTTAGTTTACGCTTACTTTTCATAGTTATTACAAACCCTCCCCCACCCCTAGGAGATAAGTAGATTAATCAACTCGAATTATCTTGAATTCTTCTAACTCCACCATATTGCCCGTGGAATCGACTCTAACCTCGATTAGATTATATATCTTGACAATGACTACTTTAACATCTAAAAGGAGATTTAGCTTGGGTAACATCACTCATCCATGACCTCAATCCATGACTTGCTGATACTTTTGTGGTCTGCAAAGACCCTTCATACATACAATCCCGACTTTCATATATTCACTAAGTCCTTGTCTCATCCATGAGGCCTATTTATGATCCGTAAACCCAATCATAGGTCAAAGATAGTGCTCGTATATCACTACACTAGCAATCAAACTTGCATTTTCTTTCCATAATTTGACCCTTTCAACATGAGAGGTAATATAGTGTTGTAGCTCTTGCAAGACCTCTGGTTGCCCTCTACTCCTAGTTAGGCTCTATTTGTGGGATCTAAAGTACTAACCGTAGCTACTAAACCAAGAGTATGAGCCATCTTATGAAAGGGTGAAATAAGTAAGCTTCAAGAAATTGAATAGACAACCAAACATATGATACAAGACCAAAAGAAGAGTACCTAGATATGTCCTATTTCCTCCCAAAGATATGATACAAATGTCTCCACATTGATTTGTAGGATTGTGGTAGACATTAGCTTTGTACTAATAACACTAAAAAACTTGGATCTTTGATACTAACTTTGCCTTGATCCTAAAAATTAAGCCATGATGGCACCTACAATAACCCACTAGTAGGTAAGCCAACCCATATCCAAAATGATAAGTAACAAGCATATTGGGCAGAATCAACAACCAACAAGGAAATGATAACAACCTAAGGTAAATATAGCAAAAATGAGAAATAACATCAATATAATATATACAGAATACATTATCTAATCCGATGACCTGGTGGATGAAAGTACAAAGCTACTGCAATAGTGTAGAAGTCCCAACTAACAAAAAATTTATACAGCCTTATCTTGAATACAAAAGACTAGTTCCAAAACTATATATAAATAGAGATGAATCAAATTAGAATGTCATCAGCTCACCCTCTATCTCTTGATGTCCCTGCCAAGAGCTCAAATCGATATTATCAGTTGATGCTCAAATCTACTTCAAAGAAAATAGAGGCAAAATATAGCTTGAGTACCAAAATAATAGGCATCTAGTAAGTATCATAGACTGACTAAGCTTAAAAGTAAATACAATATGAAAAGAAAAAAGTAAAACGTGACAAGACATCACATGAATGAAGCAATAATATAAATCTAGCTACATAGCTCACGAGTCTAGAAAAGAATAAAAACATAAAGTAAAGTAGCCAACTATAACCTAACTAGACATCCATGAGCCCATAAGGTACACTCGTGCATGAATGGAAAGTAATTAACCTAGATGGAACTTTATAACCCTGATGAGTACACAGAGGAGCTAAAGGTGACACCGGCTAAGATTTATATATTCTAGAACTAAAGCAGCCAACCTCGAACTCAAATCGTGGCAAAGGTACCCTAAATAATCTAATAAAACTATAATTTCAAGGCTTAAACCTAACTAATTGAAGTGATCCCCAAATTTTGAACCTAGGTAAGAGAGACGTCTTAGGGCCTCGAACAACAGATAACAAGGATGTGTCAGGGTTTTAAATTGTAACGAAAGAGATACACTAGGTCTAAAAATCATGGCTAAAAGACTCTAAATGTCTTTTAAGGGCACACTCTTCATGAAAAAACTTATCATAGAGCAAAGCTACCTTTATAGTCACTAGGAGCCCACTCTAACTCGAAACCCAAGACCTAATCCAAAAAAATAAACAAGCCCTAATTACAAAGAAAAATACCAAATCTGCAATATAAGGAAAGTTATGGGTGAATACAACAACAACAACAACAACAACAATATACCCAGTGAAATCCCACAAGTGGAGTCTGGGAAGGTAGAATATACACAGACCTTACCACTACCTCATAGAAGTAGAGAGGTTGTTTCCTAGGAACCCTTGTCTCAAAAACCCATAAGCAGAATAAACTAGATATGACAAAAGGAAAGGAAAGGCAATAGAAAGAGCGACTAATAACAAAAAAAGCACATGAAAGCATGTAAATACGATAAAATTAACACATATATGACAGATAATGACAACACCTGACATAAAATAAGACTACTCCTGTTACCCTACTATACCTCAAGGCCAGACATCAACCTAAGTCTACCAACCAATTAGCCTGCTACTGTATTTCACAACCTCCACTCCTTCATATCTAAGGTCATGTCCTCAGTGAGATCAAGTTTCGCCATATATTGTCTGATCACCTCCCCCTAATACTTCTTCGGTCTACCTCTACCCCTCTGTATAGCTCCCAAAACCAACCTCTCGCACCTTCTAACAAGAAATTTGATACTCCTTTTCTCACATGCCTAAATTATCATAGTCTCGCTTACCTCATCTTATCAGCCACAGGGGCCACCTCTAGCTTCTCCCGAATGATCTCATTTCTAATCTTATCACTCCTGGTGTGACCACATATCCATCTCAACATCCTCATCTCTGCGATACTCATCTTTTGAACATGTGTTTTTTTTGTTGGCCAACACTCCACCCTATATAACAAAGATGGTCTAACCACTATTCTGTAAAACTTACCCTTGAGCTTAGGTGGTATCTTCTTGTCACACAATACTCCAGTGGCAAGCCTCCGTTTAGTCTATGCTGCCCTAATACGATGTATGACATCATAGTCGATATCGCCACTACTCTGGATGATGGACCCAGATACTTAAAGTTTCTCCTCTTTGTGATAGGTTGAGTGGCAAGCCTCACATCAATGTCTGCTTAATCAAGTGAGACGTCCCACCTCCACTCTTCTCCCCAAAATCAAAGCCACCACATGAACGTCTTCAAAGTTGCTAGTGGTTGCCCAATATGCCTATTAAAGTCATCCCCAATGAAGATTTTTTCTATCTCTGGTATGCCTCGCATAACGTCATCCAGATCTTCCGAAAAGAGCCTTTTAACTTCCTTATCTAGGCCTACTTGGGGCACATAAGCACTAACTATGTTCACTACATGCCTATCAACCATGAATTTGATAAACATCATCCTATCATTAACTCTCCTAACCTCAACCACATAATCCTTAAGGTCCTCGTCTATTAGGATACCTACAACAATTCTATCCCTAGAACCACCTGTGTAGCACAGCTTAAACCCATCCATGTGGCAAGATTTGGTACCTAACCATCTAGTCTCTTGAATATATGTTATATTAACATGTCTCTTCTTAAGATATTTTACTAACTTTATGAATTTTCCTGTTGGTGATCCTATGTTCCACGATGCTATTTTTAACTTAAATAAGCTTGTAACCCTCTCACCACCCCTACCCCTTACCCCCGACCCCAACCCCAACTGACGACATGACCTTAGTCTATCATTAGATCCTGACGCCATTAAACTTAAGAAATAGTAAAATACTAAGCTACCAAGATCAGGAACCAAGGAAAGTTATGGATGAATAATCCTAAAATTTGAGTTGTCCCCTAGATAAGGATTCAATCTATTATCCCAAGCCTGCTATATCAGTCTATAGAGAGCTAATCTAATTAAAGCAACACAGAGAATTTCTAAGGATAATAGCTCTAAACAGCAATCTAAGTTAACCACTAGCCTATGCCTATTCTAAGGCCAAGAACAATCTGGAAATAATAATATAATTGGACATATAGCTATAACATGGTAAGATATAGTAACACAAATGACATACGCATGAGCAATTTCTCGAAAGCTGGTCAAAAAAATGTCAAGGCTCATGAATTCTATTCACTAAACATGACACAAGCTAGTAATCAAGGTTGTCTCTAAAAAGTTGGTTATATATCCAAACTCCATTTTAGCCATGAGCCACAAGACTTATCAAAATAATCTGGGAAGTCTTTCGACCCAAACCAAAGGTCTTTATAGTCTAAGCTCAATATTTTAGAGCTAATGGAACTGTTAAAATTGTATTTTGAGGTTGTTTACTTGAAGTTTTTATCAAAGTCATAATTCATATTTCAAAAGCTCCAAAATATGAAAAATTGTATAAAAACTAAATGCACAACCAAGCAACCGAACTATCAACAACATGTTATAAATGACTTGAGGTCACTATAGAAAAGATCTAAACATCAAAAATAACGCAATCAATAGGATGGAGCTGGAGGGTTATTACACCTTTGTTGCAGCAATTGTGACCTATGATTGTAGATGAACTATACCTTTCTGTTACTTTTTCAATGTCAGACGTCAGGTAGTCCTATCTTGAGTTTATGGAAGATGTTCTTGATTGTTCTTATTTCCATTTTTCTTCAATATTAGCTCTTGTGTGTACTCACTGGCTTGTGGGTTTCATCAGGTCTATTTCCCTCCATCTAGTCTTTTTTGTGCACCTTCTATGCTTATTGGGGTCTAATTAGGTTTTTAGTTAGCTTAGATTACCTGATTTGACTTAAGATTCTCCCTATTCAATATGACTTATTTTATGATTTTTTCTCCCTTTTGTTGAGTTACTTACCATTTTAGCTTCTTATTTTTAATTATGCTTTTACAATTTCAGGCTCGATTGGCCTATGATACCTACTAGGAATCCACTATTTTGGTACTCATACTGCACTCTATCTCTTTTTTCTAATGTAGATCTAAGCTCTAGTCAACTGTGTTGATCCTTATGCGAAGTAACTGATAAGATGAACTTACTGGCATCTGGAGTTAACTTATCTCCTTCTATATATTTTGACTAGTCTTTTGTATTCCAATACTTATTTATTGGTATATGTCTAGTCATGTATTTGGTCTTTAATAATAGTTCTATGCCAATGCCGACCAATTTTAGGATGAATCATTTGTAGCTTTTGTCCTCGTCCATTTTATGTATAAATATATCATGTTTCTTTCACTACTATTTTATTTGCTTTGATTATATTTTTCTTAAATTTGGTAGTTCTACTCTATACGTCCAATATTCTCATTTGGGTCTAAGTGTTAGATAATATAATAGTGGGTTGTTGTAGGTTTCATCATAATCGATAGTATTTGTAATGGTCTAGTTGGTCATTTTTTTAGCTTATTTATGAAAATTACTATTTTATCCATTTATAAGTTGTTTTGGATCTATTTTGAAATATCTATCTTATTGGAACTGAGTTCCTACGTTTTAAAAGGGAAAATATGAATTTTTGCATTTCTAGAAGCTTAACTTGTTGAAAAAGTGAGTTTTTGTACCATTCTTAGTTTTGGGTGTTGGATTGAAAATATGTCAATTATTCATCAGCTCTAGAATATCGAGTCTGGTCTAGGAGAAGTTACAAAACTAAATTCAGAGTTAAAACGAAGATTTTAGACCCAAAGTTGTATTTTTAGTTATTTTCAAAGCCAAAGTTTGACTTTGGTCAACACTTGAAATTCGAAAGCATGGATCAAAATTTTGACAATTTCAGTAGTTTTGAATGATGAAACTAACAGTGAAAATGGTCTTGTCATAATTTTTAAAGTTGCCAAGGGCAATTTTGATATTTTTGAGTTTTAAACTAGTTTAATTGAGCTGCATTAGTAATTATGTCGACGAGGTGTCAAAATCGAATTCTGATAATTTCGTTGACTCCATATCATCATTTCTAGTATAGATATGTATCTAGTTTGTGAAATTTAGATTCTAAATGAATCTCGAGAGTCCGTTTTGAGTTGATGATCATAGTTGTGTTGTTGGTTCGAGTGCAATCTATGTCTTTTCTCCGCGTTCACGGGAAAGTCTTTGCGTTCGTAGAGGTTTATCTCATCACCCTTATCCGCGTTCGAGGGAAATTTTCCGCCTTTGTGAGTTATAACTGGTGACCCCCACCCTTCTCCGCGTTCATGGAGGTATATTGCCTTTCCCCTCCGCATTTGCAGAGCACGTTTTGCCTGTAACTATGTTAATTTCAAGAAAACACCAGCATTATTTACCTGTAACTATTTTAATTTCAAGAAAACACCAATTGTCACCATTTTCATCACTTTCAAGCCTTTTGAGGCAATTATTGGCGAGACTTTTTGTAGAATCCTTTTGGGTAAGTGTTTTTATCATCATTTTAATTAATTTTCATGACTTTTATCATGACTTTGTCTTGAATTTCATAATTATGATTGTGTAAAATTGGAAATTTTAAGTCTATGATTTAGAAATTTTAATTGATGATTTCTCCTTCGATTTGAACTCAATTTTAGTGGGATTATCACCCACAAACTATTTTTCTCGTGTAGAATCATAATTTTGAGTCAATTTCCAGATTCAGAAACTTTGAATTTTAGCCCTAATTTTGATCATTTTTCTCCTTAGCCTAATTCTTGTCAATATGGGTATCAAAATTCATCTCTTAACATGTAGTATCTATTTTTGATAGCAGTTAGTTGATTCAATAATCCTTTGGAGGCTTGGATTGATTGAAAGCTTGACCGAGTGTGATTTCGGCATTTAGGTAGGTTCAACTAACCTTTTAAAGACTGAATTTGAGTTATTGAATATGTTCATGTGGTAATTGTAAGGATTACACTGATTTATGAGTAATTGGTTTGATATGATGGAATTGTGATGGAAAGATGATATTGGTTATGCCAAAATTTGAGTAGATTGTGATTTTGTTGATAAACTGAGATTAAATCTTGAGAATTGAGATATTTTGAATATTATTATTATAATATGAACTTGTGACATCATTTGGGAAGTTTTGTGGTAATTTGATGGTATTCTAGATATTCTTTTAGGATCATATATTTCCTTTGGGATGTGTGAGGTATGGTATCGTTGGTGCACTTCGACTATTGGTATAAATATGATAATCGGAGACATGATGATGGTGTATGGTACTGGTTGTGGCAGTTGTGCTATATTCCATGATTCTATAAAAGTTATTTATTGATATTCTTATCGTGATGCTATTATATATCTTGGTTTGTATCATTGACATGCATTCATTCCATATTACATGGTACCACCCTTTGACCCAGGTAGGAGACAAGGGTGAGATGTACGATTTTTCAAACCCTAGACCAGGGGCAGGTGGCAAGGTTGAGATATTAAGACATTGAGAGATTTTGATATATGGTCCGATGAAACCCCCATGGGTTCTAACTGGTAGCCTTAGCTTGGTAAATATATACACCAGCCTGAGACGTCTGTAATTCCACCTCATTGATTGCATTTACACATTTCATTGCATTGCATCATTGAGTATTTTGGCTATCTTATCTTATCCTTAAGTATAATTTATTGTGCTCTAACCTTTTTAATGAAGGTGTTAGGATTCTTCATTATTGAACACTTATTTTATTTCTCTTGCCCAGTCAGCTGAACCTTGGGTACATTTTGGTGTACTCATCCCTACTTTGTTTTCTCCTTGCAGATGGAGCACACAGACCCTTACAGGGTAGTTGATCTCATTCTACCAGAGTCTTCATCCATCTATTTCAGTTTAGCGGTAAGTCTCAGACTTAGAGTCATTGTGGATCTTTGGAGACTTTTCTTATTGCTTTCTATTCCAGACTTTGTATTTAATATTATCAGACAACTTTGTATTTACTTATTTGTACTAGTTTAGATTCTTTGGTACTCATGACTCCAGGTTTTTAGGAGCTAAATTAAGTCTTGTGGTTGATTTTACTTGACTTTACTCTCTTTTAGTCATGATCCGATTTTGGGTAGTGATAGTTTTGGGTCATGACAAGTACCCTGGACCTCTACCATTTTTCTCAACTCTGGATGCATAATTCTGCACTCCTATTCACTGTGTCATTGTAGTTTGGATTTTTTTAATATATATTTATTCAGCATATCATATTGTATTTAAACCTAAATAGTACAAACCTCCTTAGTTGCCTCATTCCCAACAAACAAAGGTAAAACAACTAGCAAATTAGCTTACACTTTAACTCCAACATAGCTTCTCCAGTCTTATAAATATTGGTCATGGTCTGTGCGATTTTTTCCCCATTCTAAATTTGGTAACATAATCAATCGGCTTGTTTGATATGATAATCCACCTTTCGCTATAATATAATAGGAACTCTTTATCATAATATCAATAAAGTCCTCGATTAAGCAAAAAAGCCCTAAAATTTCTATTTCTAAGAAAATCTATTTTGCAATCTGTTATGACCCAATTTCTCGAGCCATGATGGCACCTATAATGGGGTTAGCCCTTATGATTTAGCCCACGTAGGTAGCCTAAAACCCTTAGATGTAGCCCTTCCCTTTTACCTTGATCTAATACAACACTTAGCCAATGACTGAATTTAGACAACACAACCACATATAGGAGTCTCAGCTTTTTATTTAACTCATTCCACAAAAAAAGCACATAAACACATAGCCTTACAAAATCCTTCCAGGCCAAATCTGCTTGAGATTAGTCTTCCTGTGCCTTTGAATAGGACCCATCACCCAATGATATGCCTATAGTTTTTAGTTGACATCCTAACTGATAGGCAATAGTTTAAATTCAAATTACAAGCCTTATCTATTATGATGACAAGCCTACAATGGCTAGTAACCCAAAACTACCCAACTGCCCATGTATGTGCAAGGCAAATATGTGCAACCTTCAAATCTAGTGCTAAAATGCTACTTTAGTTACCCAACTTTACCCTTTCCTATGTGTCCGCGCCATGCTAGGTTCTACCCTACACAACTTGCCATTATGGTCAGATTCCCTAAGCAATTGTCCTTGTACAATACTTAGCCTCAAACTTGTATAGCCATGATCATGTACAATTATAGCTTGCCTTGACTTAGCTTTACCTAGCACTTGTCATGTCTTAGCCACTTTCCTTGCATGCCCTAGCCATGTCAATGCCAAGGTCTTTAATTAAACTTAATTTTGATCAAAGTCATTCAGCCTTGGCTGGGTGAAATGACTCCAAAAAATGCCCGAAAATGTGCATCGAAAGTACCCAGAATCGTAATTTTTATATATCTTAAAATTTATGCACGATATCGAAAATTTGATCTCATATTCTTATTCAGGGGGTCAAAATTAGGGGGAAAAGGGTCTAATCCCGATTTAAGAGCAACCGTAGCAAAATTTGAATATCGCAAAAATATGATTTTCAAAGACGATCCCCGTCCCTAGCGCGACACACCAAGGGCGTGCTCCTATGTATTTTTTTCCCAGTTTTTCTATCTTTATACAAGACTTTAGGGTCTTGGGCCTAAATGTTCCCAAACGTGAAAATACCTATACTTAGTCATATTTTACCCTCATATCATCCTAAAATTCTCCAATACTCACTCAAACACTTAGCCATACTTTTGCTCCTAAATTCAAGTCTCAAAACCTCTTTCGGATCTAAGGATTTCCTTCAAGGATCTTTTAAAGCTTTAAGTCTCCACCTCCAATCTTCACCAAGTTCATCTCTAAGCTAAGGTACATGGGTTTCAACCATTGGTTCCTTCCATCTATGGTGCCCTGATCTCCTTTTTATTCAATTTTCATGATTTAAAGTTGATTTTACAATTGGATTTACTACTATGAACATGTGTATGAACTATGCTAAAGCTATGTAAAGTTGTGATTGTTTTGCTATGTTTTGAGCTATAAATCTTTGACCTCCTGTAAGACTTCATAAGGGTTTTTGATGTTATTGCTTAGGGGTGTTGCAAGGTATTGATTGTTTGTTTTATAATGAATTTTTCTTATATGATTTCATCCCTTTATTTCATGGATTTATACTACCATTTCACACCCATCAAGTGTTTGAAAAAATGTCTGATTAGGGTTTCTTGAGGAATTGAAGGTCCGAAGCATAAGATATGATCTGATTGATGTTATGATGATGAAATAAGCTTATGTAAATTATAAATTCTATCTAAAGTATTGCATTAGACCATGACCGATATGGGGGGACTAAGAGCCCGGATAACCGAGATGGGGGTTTGTACTTATCAACCATGTGAGGAGTTTATACTTCACTACCAAGGTGATAGGGTAAGATTATCATCAACCATGTGAGGGATTTGTACTTCACCACTAGGGTGATAGAGTGATATCATCATCAACCAACCAAGTGGTTTGTACTTTAGAAATCTAGCTTGCTCTCTTCTGCATATATGATATTCTATATGAGCATGAGCTACTTAAGCATGTTTTACTTGAGCATTGGTCATACATGCCATATTGTATATTATGTCTATTGCATATTGTTATGCATTTTGATTGTGATGCCTCTCTCTTGTTGCATTTCATCCTACACACTTAGTATATTCAAACGTACTAACGCATACTCTTGCCTACATGATATCACCATGTAGGAACCGAAGCTCAAGTTAATCCTCCTCCTCCTCCATGTGGCTAGTTCGGTACTACTCAAGCTAGTTGGTGACTCCTCCATTATGGGGAAGTTTATCTATGTTTCTCTTATTATGTACTGAGACACTGTTCTTTATGTTCTACTTGACTATGAGAGTGAGCTCGGTTGCTTTGTCTTGGCCCCCACTCTTATCTAAGTAGTAGAGGTGTTTGTTGGACATGCTATGTATCTAAGATATGAGCTTTGACTCTTTGTCTCTTGGTTATGATATTATGCAAGCTTTTCCCTGAGTCTATTTTGCCCCGATTCTTATTCTTTATGTCTTGTATATGTTTTCGCGACCAATGATGTGCAATGATAAGTTAAGAGGCTTGTTTGGAATTCCTTCGGGTTCCCTATTCATTGTGTCATGACTAGACCCTAGGCTTGGGTCGTGACACTGGGTTCATCATGTAAATAACTATCTAAGCTCGAGACACTTGAATCATCAAGCTGAGGGTCTAACAAACATCCTCCACCAGATAAGCTCATCGTCCTAGGTTTAAATGCTTATGACTATAAGGGTGAGCCCGGAAAGTTATCTTGGCCTCCACCCAATCTATGCTAGAGGTATTGTTGGACAAGTTATATATTTATGCTTTGATCTTTTACTCCTTGTTTTTACGCATGGGCAGGCTGTCACGACCCAAGCCTAGGACCTAGACGTGACACGGCGAATGGGGAACCCGAAGGAACCCCAATCAAGCCTCTCAATTTATCATTACACATCATTGGTCACGGAAGCATATAAAAGACATAAAACAAGCATAAGGGGCAAAGGGGCTAAGAGATAGCTTGCCAAAACATCAACATCAAAGACAAAGAGTCATGGTTGATATAATAATCACACAACTTGTCCAACAAAACACCTCTAAATACATAGATAGAGGGGGGTCAAGACAAAGTAACCGGGCTCACCCTCATAGTCAAAATAGAATATAAGAAAGTGTCTCAATACATAGATAATAGAAATCATAAATTAAGGTCCCCGAAATGGAGGACTCACCAACAAGCTTGGAATAGCATCAACTAGCCACATGGAGGGGGAGGATGATCAACTTGAGCATCGGTTCCTATATGGTGATATCATGTAGGTAAGATTATGTGTTAGTACATTTGAATGTACTAAGTATGTGGGATGCAATGCAACAAGAAATAAACATCATGGTTAAATGCATAGCAATAGGCAATGGGCATATTATAGCAAGATGGCATGTATGAACAATGCATATGTAAAACATGCTTAAGTAACCTATGCTCATATAGGATATCATATGTGTAGAAGAGACCAGACTAAATTTTCAAAGTACGAATCCTTTGATAAGTTAGTGATGTTACCACCCTATCACTTAGGTGGATGAGTACTAACCCTCATCTAGATTGGTGATAATGTCGCTCCATCACCATGGTGGAGAAGTACAAACCCTACCCTAGGTTGACGAGTACAAAACCCCATCTAGGTTAATAATGATGTCATCCCATCATCAGGTGGAGAAGTACAAACCTTTCACTAGGTTATCTGGGTGCTCAAACCCCCCGGATTAGGCATGGTCAATTCTACACTTTATATAGGATTCATCATATGCTCTAATGCAATACTTAATATAGGAATAATCATATACATAAGCTCAATTTATCATCATAACATCATTCATATCATATCTCATGCTTTGGATCTTTATTTCATCAAGAAATCATAACCAGACATTTTTATCAAATACCTTGGGGGTGTGTAGTGGGGGTAAAAGACCATGCAATTTGAAGATAAAATCATGCAAAAAATTTATAGTAAAACCATCAATCAATACCATTGCAACACCCCCAAGACATTCACATCAAAACCCCTCATCAAATTCAACATTAAATTCTAAGATTTAGAGCTCAAAACATGCTAAAACAACCATACTTTCGTGAACTAAAATCATTGTGCAGTAAATTTCTCAATATACAAGACCCACATGTAAAATCATCTTTAAATCATGCAATATTTGTAAAAAGGAGGCTTAGGCACCATGGGTGAAAGGACCCAATAGTTCAACACCACATACCTTAGCTTTGGGGAAGTTCTTGATGAATTTTGAAAATAGAGGCTTAAAGCTTGAAGAGAATCCTTAATTCCGGATAAGGTTTTTGAGTCTTGAATTTTGAAGTGAAAATATGGCTAAGTGTTTTGGGGAGTATTGAAAAATGTTTAGGATGATATAAGGGCGAAATAAGGCTAAGTATAGGTAAAAAACACATTAGGGAACACTTAGGCCCAAGACTCCAAAGCCTTGGACCGAGATAGAAATCACTGGCAGCAAAATACACAGGTCCACGACATGGACCTATCGCGAAGGCCAAATTAAAACATGTCCACGATAGTTGCGCGTGATGGTGCTGTCGCGGATCGCCTTTGGAAATTGAAAATTATGAAAATTGAAATTGCTAATCATTTACTCTAAAATCGAGGCTAGACCTTTTTCTCCCTAATTTTGACACCTTGAACAAGAATATGAAGTTGAATTTTTGAAATAACAAACGAATTTTGAGATATATAGAATTTAAAATTTTGGGCATTCCGAGGCACACTTTTGGGCACTTTTTGGGGTCGTTTCAAAGGCTTAGGCCCAAGACCTTAAAGACCCAAAGTCTTAGGCAGAAACTGAAAAACTGGCAACAAAGTACACTACTCCGCGACAGCTCCGCATTGAAATCCATAAGCAGAATATACTAGATATGGAGAAAAGAAAAAAAAAGAAAAAGAAAAATAAAGAGCATAACCCTTATGATCTAGCCCACTTAGGTAGTCTAGCACTCTTAGACTTAGCCCCTTTTTCTTTTACCTTGATCTAGTTCAACACTTACCCAATGACTATGAATTTAGACAACACAAGCACATATAGAAACAAGTCCTAACTTTGTATTTAACTCATGCCACAAAGAAAGCACATAAATAGTTAGCCTACAAAATTCATCCAGGCGAAATATACCTGAAACTAGTTTGTTTATGCCTTTAAATAGGCCACAATACCTAGTCACATGCCTACAATTTTTAATTGACATCCACAACTGGTAGGCGATAGTTTAAATTCACATTACAAGCCTTATCTATAATGCTGACAAGCCTACAGTGGTTAGTAACTGCCAAAACTACTTAACTACCTATGTGTGTGCAAGGCACATGCGACAACCTTCAAATTTGGCGCTAAGCACTGCCTTACCTCCTAACTTCGCACCTTCCCACGTGCCTACACTATGCCCTGGTCCCACTCTACACAACTTGCCACTATTGTCCAATTCCTTAAGCCATCGTCCTTGTCCCTTAAACTTGTGTAGCCACAATCATGTCAAAATTAGAGCATTGTCATGCTTTAGATTTGCCTAGCCC
>JAABOM020058180.1:0-14246 GCA_011800125.2 Solanum clarkiae | reverse complement strand
GTGTTATTTTGTTATGTGATTGGGCTGCCAAGATGTGTTTATTGGCTGCTAATGCTAGTTTTATCACCTACTATGTTATAGATAAATATTTGGAGGAAGGGAAGGTTGCCTTGAGTTAGTAACGAGGTCATACAACGAGGTATGTAAGGTTACTTGATTTCGTATCACTTGGAATGAAACATAGATCTCTCCTTAGTACATAAAGACATTCACTAACTCCGACACAACTATTAATTATGTATCCACTCTTGTACATGTTCATATGATTCCATACATAGTCACCTTCAAAACTACATGCATGTTTGGATACCAAGTTATATGAGTTCTTGTTACGAAGTAAAGTTCACAAGTTGTTCTATTTTATATGTATTTCATTGTTTATCCAATGTACTCTTTTATTTGTCATATTGTCTTGTATGATTATCTACATGTCACATGCTATATGTACAGTCATACAACTCTAATACAGTGACCACCAAAACAACCATCTCAAAGGTAATTGAAAGATAAAATATATTGTTTATTGATAGGTGGTAGCCCGAGGGGTGGAAGAATCACCTAACCAGGGACAATCCTATCACAGGTGGTAGCCCAAGGGGGTTAAGGAAGAACCTAGCTAGGGATGATCCCATATCCCGAGGGATGGAAGAATCACCTAGCCAGGAAAACATCCTATTACGGGTGGTAACCCGAGGGATTAAGGAATAACCTAGCCAGGAACGATCCCGATATAGTTATACCACTGATTAGTTGGTCATTTGTATTACAGCGGTGCACAGATTTTACAGTACAAATTTTACAGTAAAGGTAAAGTGACATAAAGAACATAAAGTATAAAATTCCACAGTATAACTAAAGGTGGTCCCTGATCTTCCACAGATGCATGGTTTTATTTGAGTTGTTACTTTATATGCAACATATCCTGCCTTACATACTCAGTACGTTATCTTGTACTGACGTCCTTTACGAGGGACCTGCATTTCATGCTACAAGTATAGGTTCTAGTAGATCTCCCTAGTAGGAGTATAGGATATTCAGCTGGATTCACCAAGCTCCAGGCTACTTCGGGGCTTTGTATATGTCTAGAGCTTACATGTTTTATTGCATAGTTGTTGACGCGGGGCCTGTCCCGACCCTTATCAGATGTCTTTCTTTTTTTAGAGGCTTTGTAGACTATGTATAGTAAAATGTGGTCATCTCTCGTACTTTAAATATCGTGGCCCCAACGGCTCAATCATATGCATTTCCTTTTGGCTTGTTATCACTGTATATCTTCTTAAAGGCATCTCAAACGTGGCTATCCCTTATAATATGTATAGAGAGCATATAGTTATAGGTTGGTTCTCTCGATCCTTATCGGCAACGGGTGTCAGTCCGCCCGACGAGACTTTGGGGCGTGACAAAAATCCTATGACTGCTTTCTACTGCATCTTTTTTAAAATAAGAAACTAAAAAAATGTAGCATTTGTTCCTTAATCTCCGCAGGACGCCAAGACCAAATAAAAAAGAAATTCACAACTTCAACAGTTTACACTAACAGGCTTAAACCCATATAGCCGATCAAACAGTAAAATCATAAAAAATGAAAACCTTTTGGATCAAAAGAACAGTCCCAAAATTGAGAATTCGACAGTAAAATGACAAAAACTCAGATCCCATGCTCTAAAGAACAAAACAAGATTCAAAAAAGAGAAACTTTTTAGGGAAATCAACATGAGATGCACTATTTAATTAAACAATTGCAGAAGCTCCCATATTGTCAATTGATCGATTATAAATTTTCACTATCTATGTCACTCCATATATTTCTATGAGGTCAAATTTTAACATGTTGCAAACATAGTATTCTTACCAAGTGAATTCCAAATGTTAATCAAATACAAATTAAAGCACATAGGTACTGTCCTTTTCTTTTTAGGAGTAATTGAAAAGATAATACTGCATGTTTCTTCACATTTAGGTGAATGTAAAGAAAATAGTGTTTGAGTTCAGTTAAAGAAAATAGTGTTTCTTTACATTTCCCTCGTGTTGTGAATGATCTACTGTTAGATGAGTGTTTAAGTTCATACAAGTTATAACTAAGTTATAAAATAGTCTATCAATAATTCACCAATAGGATGCCATTACAAGTGTTATTAGCTTGACTTCAGAACATCAAGAGATTAAAATTCTTCTAGCTCATTTTCACCCTAGTACACAGAGCGAATTAAAGACGTCTATAGTACACGATGAATCCCCAGAAAGTCAAATTTCAACACAATTTTTATCAGAAAATTTAGTCTCTTCACACCCTCACTTTTAATATATTCATATCACAACGTGATGAAAGACTTTGCTGCAAGATTATCAGCAGAGCAAGTGAAAGAAATGGAGAAGAAACCAGGCTTCATATCTGCACAGCCGCAGAGGATATTGTCTTTACACACGACTCAGACTCCAAGAATGGGGTTCAAGCAACAATGGATGGAGCTGATTTGCGTTGAGAGTTATGGGTTTGTGAATTTCTCGAGCAACTTCGAGAATGGGGGTTCGAGCAACAATGGATGAAGCTAATTTGCATCGGGGTCTTCAGCGTTAGTAATTTAGGATTCAGGTCTTTAGGGATTTTCAGAAGATGGTTTATTTTGAACTTAAATGAGTACCCATATTTTACTTATTTTATCCATATTTACCCATATTTATATGTGCTTTAGAAGTTAGATGATATCCATATTTACCCACTTTAAAAGTGAGTGATCCATCTTATTTAATATGGATTAAATGGGCTAATTTCATTAATATGGACTGAAATTGCCAACCCTAGTAACAACAGATACCACTTATGTTGAAATGGTTATGGTATTATTGTATCATAATTTATAAATATCTTTCAACTGTACCAGAAAATAAAATATGTTGGAACAAATATAACTTCTGTTTGAACAAATGAACACTTTGATATGATTAATTCTTAACTTAAATTTGCATATATTGGAACAGATGATAATTCAGTTGAAATTTTTGTTGAATTTATAGCAATAGACATCAATTTTTTATAACAGATACACACTTTTGTGTAATTATTTTTTAGTAGAATTGATATATGTTGGGACAAATTACACTTCTGTTGAACGAATTGAAATATATGATTCAATAGTAAACACCACAAAAAATACATAATAAATAACATAACATACATAAAAATGAACATAGTCATTTAATTACAAACATTTTATTAGAGCTTCAAGATTTTACTTTCTATCTAGCAACCCAAAATCATTGCTTTCATGCAATATAATTGTCATTTAATATGATGTTGGAAAGTTCCACTATAATGTCAATTAAGAAATGATCAATAAATGCAAGTGGTCAAGATGTGCATGCGCCACCAGTGTTATTTCCGAGAATGTTCTTATTTTGAGTTTTAAAATCTCAGTATTCATTGAGAAATTTTGCAGGCAAATACTTCATTATTTCACTTTGCCTCAACAAAATTGAAAACAAGTCCAACACAATCATCATCCCAAAAACTTTCAATCTTCATAAACTGATCGATTGCAGTCATAAACGTTCATGACTCCTTCATTCATGATGATCTCAAAAGTCATAAAATATTTTTCCCTAAGTTTATGACTGTGATAATTCTCTTAGTCTCCACCCTATCAATGACACCAAAACATGATCTCGTCCTTCTAACGTAATTAATGAAATCCTCGTTCCATTTGAACTAAGTAAACAATTCCTTTAAGGATTTACCATTAATTATTGTTGTTTCTTCGTTGAATATGCTGTATTACTTTGAAGTTATTGTAGAAATTGAGATTCAAGTTTCTATCTCCATGATCATAGTAGTTATTGAATTTGATGTGCCTCTCCCCCATGAGGGTAAAAATTTTGTCAACACACTACAATAACAATCAATTATAGTTAGTAATAATTAATGAAATAAAGGAAATAACAAATGAGTAATCTATTGCATCAAACATATCATATATTGCAATAGATGTTTAATTGCTTACGACTGTTAATGCTTAAAAATAAATATAAATTAAAGGTTATTAGAGAAGACTTACGTGGTCCTCCTACTAAATATCCATTCTAGTCATGTTCTTGAGGCTATCTCTAATAGTTACATGCATGGAATACAGTTAATAATCTTTTCATTTCATCACTGGCATCAACTTTTTAGAATTTGTTACCAGCTTATAAATATTATCCTTCTTAAGAATAGACTGCTCCTCTCCTATGGCCATAGGTAAATGTTAAATAATTTTTTTCTTTCATATTTGACATTGCCTTGGCAAAAGACTTTCTTCTCCTCTTAGCCTGTGAAGTAAATGAATTCTGAAACTTCTTTGATGGAATGATACCCCTCTTCGTTGTAAATTCTTTCACAACCTCAGTCAATGTTTGAAGATTCTTGATAATATTATTTTTTTTTACATCTCACATTGACATGTAGTACATTTATTTGAAGAGGTAGTGAACATTCCTTTTTTAATAATTTTTTTCAATCTCAAAATTATCAACCCAAATACTAGCATCATTAAAAGTAGATTCACAAACCCCATAATTTATATTAATCCGCATAGCTACATCAACCAACTCTTCATAAAAAATAACAAGTTAGCCAGCATCAGCTCGTTTCCTTAAATTGTTATTGCTTCAACCAATTCCTTTCGATCCTATCCACTACGTGATCAAATAAAGTTTCAACATTGTCTAGAGTAAGAAGGAATGCCATTTTCAATTCTTTTTTTTTTGGAACAAGCATTGGTTGCACAACCTATCATAAAAAAAATAGTATGCTTGGTATTCTTCGAAGGATTACCAATCTAAACCAACAAATAGGGCATATGTTGTAATAAAGAATTCATCTGTCGCAATAGACTAATTGTCTATCGCAATAGACTAATTATCTATTATAATAGATCACTTATCTTTTCCAACAAATAAAGTATATGTTGCAATAGATGACTCCTATGTGGCAACATATGGCTAATTTGTTGCAATATAAGAATTTATTGCACATCTAGAGGGGTTAAAATTTTTTGAAGAATTTTAGTTATTTTTAGCCGACAACCATCTGACAATTCTTGGATTTGTCAGCTCTTCTTAGCATTTACTCGTTTCTTAAAATGAGGAATGATTTTAAATGCTCAAACCTACAAAAATTATGTCAACAAATCAAATATTATATTATTTAATAAAATATAAAAAATATCACAAAAGATATGTATTTATCATGAAAGCATATGAAAAGTCATATAAGTTAGTTGCCTTTGAGATAGAGGAGTTAACAAATATCGGATAGTCAAGTGGTAGCCTTTATCACCCCAAGAATAATTATTAAAGCCCTCAACATCCTTTGAGAACTTCACCTAATTGAGTGGTATATTATTATTGAGATCTTTGGACCAAAGTACATTACGTACAAACCAAACTAAGCATAATGACTCCTTGTGCTTCTTTGAAAGGTTGTCCCCACTTAGCTCAAGTATCAATCTAGGAGTTTTGAAGCTTGGACTAATAAGGGACACCAAAGTTTTCTTACTTGACTCTCCTTCTTTAGCTGTTTTCTTACACTCTTTCAATTTTTTTATCAATTTTTCATTTATGATATTTTTTTGTATGTGCAAAAACAGGAATGGACTGGGAAGGAATATGATATTTTATTTCAGTAACTATGATAAATTCCTTTTTTACCAAAAAAGAGTCGTATGCGTCATGACCTAAGCTAGACCCTGGGTGTAAAATAGCGAATGAGATCCTCAAGGGTACCTCAAACTAGCTTTAGCATATCATAAACATTTGGGGTAATAAAAGAAGATACAAAAACAGAAGCGGACACATGATCATAAATTGAAGCATAAGAGCAATAAGAACTATATAAGATTTAGGAATAATACATCATGTCCAACAAGCCTCTAAATCATAGACTAGGCAGGGGCTAAGACATATCCTTAGCTCATCCTCAATGAAACACCTCTCATATGCTTCGGAATGTCCCATAATCATAATTTTCATATATCACAAAATTCGTGCATGATTTCAAAAATTCAACTTCGTATTCTTGATCAAGGGGAAAAATTATATGAAAAATGGGTATAACTCGGATTGTAAAAGACCCGTATCAAAAAATAATTTTGGCTAATTTTATAATTTCTAGTTGCTGTCCGCGCCCAGGGCGCGACCTGCTAGGGGCGCACCACTATGTATTTTGAAGTCTACGTTTGATCTGCATCACGCCTGGGGTGCGGACCAGTGTAACATTTTCCTTTTGGTTTTCTTAATTCACCCAAGGGCATTGCGGTCATCGCCCCATGCCCACTTAAACGTGAAATCTTCCATACTTAGCCATTTTCAACTCTATAACTCTCAAAAACCTCTCCAACACTCTATCAATTCTCTCATTCAAATCTAAGAATTTCAAGCTCAATTTTGGAACTCAAGGACTCATTTCAAGCTCTAAGTCTACTTCAAATTCTCTTCAAGGGATTCAAGTTTTAAGGTATATGGGTTTCATCAATTGCTTCTTTCACCCATGGAGCACAACCTTCTCTTTTTTATAAAAATTACATGTGTTCAAGTTGTATTACCTATGGGTATCTTTTATTATGAATTGTAAATATAAATTATGTTGGGGTTTTATCAATTATTTATTGATTATGCGTGAATGTCTATTTCAAGCTTATTTCATGAATTGATTTTGTCTATTGAGATTATGCATGTTTTGAGCTATGAAACTATGAACTATTATGAGCTTTTGTGATGGATGTCAGGGTACCTTACATGAGGGTTTTATTACCATGTTGGTGGGTTGATTTGCATTGATTCCACTCATCTTATTTCACTCTTGAATTGAAAATGATTTTGAGCAAGTATCATGAACCCACCATGTGTTTGATAAAATTACATGACAAGAATTCTCAATTCATTTACATGATTTACAAGTCAAGTGACTTCATATGATTAAGGGCTTTCAAGCATGTATTGAATTTATGAAAAGTATCTATGATTTTACTAGTATCAAGTTGAGCCCTATTTCATGATTGTTACCTCTTGTGAGCAATTCATGTTAAAGTAACGGATCATGTACGATTATTATCTACTCTCATGTTCAAGTTAGCCTCACTAGTAGAGGTCAAGAATGTTTATAAGCTACTCATGTCATATTATCATGTTTCTTACAATTTATTCAAGTTACGACTATCTCAAGTATTCTGTGGGGTTAGACTTAGCACTGATTGAGGCTTATGATGGGGGCTCAACTCAAGGGGTCCTTATAGAAAGTCTTTAGTCTCTACACTATGTGCCACATAGGATTATATAATATCCCTTTTATGATTTCTAGTGGATACATCTAGTTACACCGCACCTTGTCGGTAGGGGGATGACATACCTCAGATTATTCATGTTATCATGTATGATTTACTTTGGTAAGTAGACCAAACCTTGTTGACAACTGACATGCCTCGATCACCTTGTCGAGGGGGTGACATATCTCGATCACCTTGTCAAGGGGGTGTCATGCCGTGGATTCCAAGTAGTAGCTCGCTTAGTCTATGTCAGTTAAGGTCTCTTCCCACATATGTATTATGTATTGTATAAGTTGAATGTTTTACTAGCATGTGTTATTACAAGCATTGATCATACATGTCATATGAAGATTATATCTATTGCCTATATGTATGTATTTTGAATATGATGACTTATATCCTTGTTGCATTGCATCTCGCATACTTAGTACATTCAAATGTACTAATGCATATTCTATGACTACTTGATATCACCATGTAGGAACTGGAGCTCCTTTTAATCATCCTCCTCCACGTGGCTAGTTCAGTTATCGAAGAAAGCTTTGGCGAGTCCTCAATTCCAAGGACAATATCTACTTATTTCATGTTGAATACTTATTATTATGAGAGTGAGCCTGAGGAGTGTCTTGACCCCAGCTCCATTCTAAAATAAAGGTGTTGGTTGATACTATGTTATGTTGATGCTATGAGCTTGAATCTTTTATTCTTTTATGAATATCATGATTTCCCTTAGTCTCGCTTTCCATTTTAAATTATATCTTGTTGATTCTTATCTTGCTTCCGTGACCAAGGATGTATGAATGATATGCTAAGAGGCTTGTTTAGGGTCTCTTCGGGTTTCCCATTTGCCATGTCACATCTAGGCCCTAGGCTTGGGTCATGACAATCTTGGTATCAGAGCACTAGGTTGTTAACGGTCCTCAAAAATCCAACACACCACGTCGATTAGAGTCTTATTCATAGTTGTGAAGCACGCCACAACTATAAATGGGAGGCTATGAGGTGTTCTAGGAAATGTTTCACTTCATAATCTATGTCATATGGTGGAGACAAGTCCCCTGAGGCTTATTACTGATCCCTAACCATTACGTTTCAGAATATATATCAAGCTATTCTAAATAGTGGATAGGACGGTGGTAACCATCTCTCACTTGAGGGTCAACTTCTTAACGGTGACATGTCAAATGAGGAGGTTCGTAATGCTCTATGGCTATTGGCAAAGATTGTAAGCGCTCAACTCAATTAACAAGTGGATTCCCCTGAGAGTTCAAGGGACAATAGGAGGTAGAAGAAGGCTAAGAGGTCCCTAGTTGATGGTTCCTCATCTTCTACTAGTCTACCAATTCCCAAGTACAAGAAGAAAAAGATTCCTTTTGCAACTTGTCAAGGATTTGGCAAGAAGCATCAAGAAAGGTATTTGGTGGGCATCGAAGGTTGTTTCAAGTATGGTGATGTTGGACATAAGATGAGAGATTGTCCGGTGCCCTCAAGGGAAGGTAGAAGAAGGGCTCAATTTGAAAATAGGCTTCCATATGCTAAGTCCAGTGGCAAGGGTGGGGCGACCCATCCTAGGTGCCCAAAATATGGGAGAAATCATAGTAGCACATGTTGGAGGAACGCAGGTGCATGATTTTGGTGTGGCAAGATGGACCACAAGGTTGTTGATTGTCTATATGCTCAAAGAAAGGGAAAAGGTGTTGGTGTTCAAGCTTCTCTAACGTACAACAAGTGTGGAAGGTACCATCCGGGAGATTGTTTGGCCAGTTCAAATGCATGTTTCGAGTGTGGTGCAAAGTATCACAAGTTGAGACATTGTCCATGGGGTACAAGAAATTTTGAGGATGACCGTTGACGATCTTAATCATATGCCTCTGGGGGTCACTAGACTTAGTTTGGCGCTTTACCAGTATGTTAATGGTTTTTGATTATGATGTGTATGCTTTGATAGATCTGGGTGCCACTCTTTCTCTCGTTACTCCTTTTGTTGCCAAAAAGCTTCACGTGAGTCCCGAATTGTTGTGTGAACCTTATGATATATCTACCCCCATTGGTGAGTCCATTATTTCTAAAATAGTCTATAGAAATTGTCCCGTGTTCATATTGTATAAAGTCTTGTCTTATGTTTTTTTGAAATAGGTATGGTGGATTTTGATATTATTCTTGGGATGGATTGGTTACATGCACATCATGCTTCTATTGATTGTAGAACCTATAAGGTTAAATTTCAATTCGCTAATGATCCCATCTTTGTATGGGAAAGTTGTAATGTTGTCGTCAAGGGTAGATTCATTTCTTGTCTTAAAGCCTAAAAGTTAATTTCTAAAGGGTTGCATTTATTATCTTGTGAGGGTTAGGGATGTTGAGTCCAAAGTCCTTCCTATTGAGTTGGTTCCGGTGGTCAATGAGTTTCTTGATGTCTTTCCCGATGACCTTCCCAGTGTCCCTCCAGAAAGGGAAATAGACTTTGGTATAGAAATCCTTTCCGATACACAACCTATTTCTATTCCCCCTTACTGTATGGCCTCGGAGAAATTGAAGGAGTTGAAGGATCAATTGAGGGATTCATTGGAGAAGGGTTTCATAAGGCCTAGCAAGTCACCTTGGGGTGCACCCGTGTTGTATGTGAAAAAAAGGATGGTTCCCTTAGAATGTGCATTGATTATTGGCAACTTAATTGGGTTACCTTGGGGTGCACCGATGTTGTATGTGCATTGACATTCCTTGATCACCTTGTCGAGGTGGTGACATGCCTCGATCACATTGTCAAGGGGATGCCATGCCTTAGATTCCAAGTAGTAGCTCGCTTGGTCTATGTCGATTAAGATCTCTTCTCACATATGTATTATGTATTGTTCAAGTTGAATGTTTTACAAGCATGTGTTATTTCAAGCATTGATCATACATTTCATATTGAGATTATATCTATTGCCTATATGTATGCATTTTGAATATGATAACTTATATACTT
Source organism: Solanum clarkiae (assembly GCA_011800125.2). Taxonomy (NCBI): domain Eukaryota; kingdom Viridiplantae; phylum Streptophyta; class Magnoliopsida; order Solanales; family Solanaceae; genus Solanum; species Solanum clarkiae. Next base: position 3,980 of record JAABOM020058180.1, on the reverse strand, counting down.
GTTGCTTTGCATCTCGCATACTTAGTACATTCAAATGTACTAACGCATACTCTATGCCTACATGATTTCACCATGTAGGAATCGAAGCTCCTTTTGATCATCATCCTCCACGTGGCTAGTTTGATTCTCAGAGAAAACTTTGGTGAGTCCTCAATTCCAAGCACAATATCTATTTATTTCATGTTATGTTTTGACAACTTCTTATGTTGAGTACTTATTATTATGAGGGTGAGCCCGGGGAGTGTCTTGGCCCCCGCTCTATTCTAAAATAGAGGTGTTGTTGGATACTATGTTATGTTGATGCTATGAGCTTGACTCTTTTATACTTTTATGAATATCAAGACTTCCCTTAGTCCCGCTTTCCCTTTTTAATTATATCTTGTTGATTCTTATCTTGCTTCTGTGACCAAGGATGTGTTAATGAGATACTAAGAGGCTTGTTTGGGGTCCCTTCGGGTTCCCCATTCCCCGTTTCATGTCTAGGCCCTAGGCTTGGGTCGTGACACTCAATGAAAGCAAAAGATAGTATAAAACATAGCATAAAAGCTAGATATAGAAGGTTCTATCCCCAAAGCATGATAACTCACCCAATCTGACTCTAATAGCAATCCAAATCTAGCCACGAAGACAAGGAGAAAGATAATCTCCTACACCTATATTGTGATATAATGTAGGCATAAAGTATGTGTTAGTATTTGAATGTACTAAGTATGCGGATATGTAATATAATAATAATAATACATAATGTGAATAACTGCATAATAATGATATATGAAAAAGGACACACATATGTAAAATTAAGGTGCAGAAAGGAGTCATCATACCAATATTTCCATGATTATAATGACGCATGGTATCATAGTATATCAACATATGTGAGAATGTCACCTTAATCGGTAATAAGACCATATGAGTTGTAATAGGAAATCTTGGTGTTGCCTCTATATCGAAAAAGGGGAACCTACTTGCCAAGATAGGACTCTACATGTCTTATTATAAGCTGTGTGGATCCACTAACAACCCATATTGAGAAACATCATCATTCCTATGATGGCATATAGTTATGGGACAGTGAGATTTACTTCAACAGATTATACCTCAACTAATGAGTGAGACCTAATCCCAAGGTCCTATCGGTGCTAAGTCAAGATCCTATAGAATACGTAATATATATATATTGTCATACTTGTCATAAATCATAACAAGTCATCATAATTTACCAAAATTCATACTTCTATATCATCATCGTAAACTCGATCATAGTCTCATAGTTTGTAACATCATCATAGGAGCAATTCATTTCATATTAGGATCCTAGGTCACCTTTTGGAATCTTGAAGCTCCCCATATGGACCCCGGTTCTACCTCAAGATTCAGAATCCCCTATTCATATCATATTAGGGTCCTAGGTCGCCCCTTACATTCATGAATCTCTCCATAGGGATTCTAGGTCAACCTCAAGGTCCTAAATCTACTATTCATAATCATAAGCTAGTTTGAAAACCGTGTACATGCATGATCATGTGATGAGATATAGGAGAATAACATGTGTTCATAACAAACAAGTTCAACATCATGATAATTGAGTAAATACATGCATAATCATTGAATTGAAGATCATTTGAATCATAATTAAAGTAATCCATTCATGATTTCCATATACATCATGGCATGCTTGAAAAATATCCATGTAAATCATATTACTCATGTAAATTAGAAGTAATTTCATGCATATTTTAGTGTATAAACATAATCCATATCATAATCAAAGCATATAAAATCAAAGTCATGAAAATCATAACTTGATTAAACTTGCAATTAATGAATTAGTATACAAATAAGTTGGACTCAATGGGTGAAAGGTACCGATGGATGAATCCCATATGCCTAATGAGAAGTGAAGAATTGAAGATGAACTTTGACTTGAAATAAAGATTTCTTTAATGATTTCTTCACTTGAGCTTGAGAGTGAATTTGGGAGTAAAAATTGATAAGAGAATTATGAATTTGGGAGAATGAGAGTGCATGGAAGTCTTAGGTTAGTTAGAATAGCATGGAAGGGTTTAAAAAAATCCACAAAAGGGTCTAAAACATTAAACTACAAATGTGGGAAAAGATATAAAATCCCTCACATAAGTCCCAAAAGTATCCTACATGAGACCCCTTCTAGACACCCTCTATGAGTCGTGAAAGGAAACACAACTCATGGTGTGTCTCGTGGACTACATGGGGGTTTGAAGGACTAGAGAGTGCACCACCACGGACTACTACATAAGGCGTGGAGTGCACCATAACCCATAGAGGGTCTCGTGGTGTGCCCCTTGCAAAAGGAAACCTCCAAATCACCTAAAGAGCCCTTTTACGAGCTCCTTCACAGATAGTGGTATGCACTACGATCAATGAAGAGTATCTTGATGGGCACCCTAGACCAAAATCTCTGAAAATGCATTTTCAACCCTTGGTTTCACCTTTCATAGTATAGAACTACATTATCTTCCCATTGAGATTATTTGACCTCGAATGAGTAAGAGTTAGCTTGAATAGAGCAAAATGAATATCGACAACCCAATATGAGTGCAAACTGCAAGTTTAAATATCAAAATCATAGAGACTTCAAACCTTTTGCAATGAACATCATTTAAAACCAATTTCATGAGAATGTATGCATGTTATGACATGCAAATGCAAATATGAAAGGATTCAAACCATTTTAGCATGAGTAACTTATTACCTTAGGATTGACTAAAATGGACTAGATAAGGGTACCATTGCATCATATCTGATTCTGTTTCTCATGTAGCACTCTCAACATATTGGTTCATTCAAAGAACTTTAACTGATGCAACTTCCTTGTTATGTAGCCTCTTCACCTGATAGTTCAAAATCTAAACCAAAGCTTCTTCGCAGGTCAAGTTCTCCTTAACTTCAACACTCTCCAAAGGCACAATATAGCTTAGATCACCAATGAACTTCCTCAACATAAACACATGAAATACCGGATATACCTTAACTATTTTTTATGGCAAGTCCAACCTATATGCCACCTTACTCATCTGCTTCAGAACCTTATACAATCATACATATCAAGGACTTAATTTACCCCTTTTACCAAATCACACACCTTTCATTGGTGAAACCTTTACATACATTCAGTCTCCTATATGAAACTCAAGATCCCTCCTCCTAGCATCGGAATACAACTTTTGATAACTTTAGGCTACCTTCAGTATCTCTCTTATAAGCTTCACCTTCTCTATAGAACCCAACATGAAATCAAGTCCGATCAAAGCCATCTCACCAATTTTAAATGAAACCACTAGGGACCTCCACTTTCTCTCGTACAAAGCATCAAATGGTGTCATCTCAATGCTCGCATGGTAATCGTTATTGTTGGAAAATCAATAAACGATAGATGATCATCTTAGTTATCCTTGAATTCCAATACGCAAGCCTTCAACATATATTTTAGGGTCTAAATTAGTTTGAGGATGGAAAGTGTTACTCAACTTCACCTTAGTGCCAAGTCCTTTTGAAATGACTTCCAAAAATGAGAAATAAATTAGGTACACGATCTGATGTGATAGATAATGACATACCATGCAATCTTACAATCTCCTGTATATATATTCCAACATAATCCTCTGTACTAAAAGTAGTCTTGAATGGTAGGAAATGGGATGACTTAGTAATTCTATCCACAACCACCCAAATGGAGTCATTTTGCTTCTATGTACAGGGCAAACATGTCACAAAGTCCTTATTCAAGTCTTCCTACTTTCAAGTAGAAATATCTATATCTTGGGCTAGGCCACTAGGAATTTGTTATTCCAGCTTCACTGGTTGGAACTAAGGGCATTTTGCCACAAACCTAGCTATATCCTTCTTCACGCTATTCTACCGATATTACATTCTTCAAGTCTCGATACATTTTGGTGGATCTGGGAAGTATGTGAATTTTGTTATTGATATTCCCCTCCCTT
>JAABOM020058179.1:0-50927 GCA_011800125.2 Solanum clarkiae | reverse complement strand
GGGTCAATTCGAAGGAGAAAGCGGAGTTAGTTAAAACGCCCCAAATTATGCTTAAAAATGTCCATAATTGTAATTTCGATATATCTCAAAATCCAAGCGTGATATAAAAAATTAAACTTCATATTCTCAATCAGGGGAAAAAATTGAGTGGGAGAAGGGTATAACTCGGATTTTAGAGGACCCATAGAAATAAATAAATTTCGCTAATTTACTATTTCCAAAGAGCATTGGCACCCTGGCCGCATGCTAGGGGGTGGAGCAGTATAACTTTTGTGTGCGTTTAGTCCGTGTCATGACTGGATGCAGACTAGTACGAGTTTTACCTTAATTGTCCATGTGTCGGCCAAAGGCATTGGGGTTATAGCCCCATGCCCACTTATGCATGAAAACACCTATACTTAGCCACTTTTCAACTCTATATCACTTAAAACTCTCACAAAAACCTCTCCAACACTTAAAAAAATATCTCATTCAAACTTGGGGATTCTAATCTTAGCTTTGGAACTCAAGGATTCACTTCAAGCTCTATGTTTCCTTCAAGCTCTTCTTAAGAAAACCCAAGTTTGAGGTATGTGGCTTTCATCCATTGGGTCCTTTCACCCATGGAGCCCAATCTTCCTTTCTATGAAAATTACATGTTTTTAAATTGTATCACCTATGGGTTTCTCTTACTATGGATTGTGATGATAAATTATTTTGGCATTTTATGAAATGTTGATTGATTGTGCATGTCTATATATTTCAAGCTTATATCATGAATTTGTTTTGTCTATTGAGTCTATGCTGTTTTAAGCTATAAAACTATGGTTTATTATGAGATTTATTGATGGATTACAAGGGCTTTACTATATGTTGGTGGGTCAATGTGCATTGAGTTTTCTCTTATTATTTCACTCTTGAATTAGATGGTTTTGAACAAGCATTATAAGCCCACCGAGTGTTTGATAAAATGTCTTGACAAGAATTCTCATGTTATTGATGACCTATTACATGGTTTATAAGTCAAGTGACTTTATGATGATTAAAGGCTTGCATGTACGTATTGCATTCATGAAAAGTATCTATGATGTTGCAAGTAGACCACACCTTGTTAGGGTTGACATGCCCAATCACCTTGTTGAAGAGATGAAATGCCTCAATCACCTTGTTGAGGGGGTGAGATCCCTCAATCAGCTTGTTAAGGGGGTGACATGCCTCAATAACCTTATTGGGGGATGACATGCCAAATCAACTTGTTGGGGGGTTACATGCCCCAATCACCTTATTGAGAGGGTAACATGCATCAATCACCTTACAAGGGATGACATACCTTCAATTTCAAGTAATAGTTCGCTCGGTCTATGTCGGTTATGATCTCTTCCCATACATGTGATATTTTTATGTAATTTCTATGATTTACAAGCATGTTATGCTTTAAGAATTAATCATGTATGCTAAATTGAAATTATTCTTATCCATTGCTTATGATTATGCATTTTGACTATATTAACTTATGTCTTGTTGTATTGCATCCTACATACTTAGTACATTCAAACGTACTAATAAATACTCTATGCCTACATGATATTACAATGTAGGGATTGGAGCACCTTTTGATCATCCTCCATATGGATAGTTCGGTACTTTAGAAGATAAGCTTTGGTGAGTCCTCAAGTTCGAGGACACTATATATGCTACTCTTGCCATTTTATATTTCCTTATGTTGAAAACTTATTACTATGAAGGTGAGCACGAAAAGTGTCTTGGCCCTTGCTATATTCTATGTTAGAGGTGTTATTGGATATTTGATGCACTTATGCTCTACGCTTGACTCTTTTATGCTTTATAAATATCAAGAATTCCCTTAGTCCCGCATCCCTTGTTTGTAACTCTTCTGTTTTTTATTTTTCTTGGACCACCAAGGATGTATGAAGGATATGCTAAGAGTCTTGTTTAGGGCCCCCTCGGATTACCATTTGACATGTCATGTCTAGGATCTAGGCTTGGGTCATGACAAACTTGGTATCAGAACACTAGGTTGTTAATGTTCATCTGAATCCAACATGCCAAATCGATTAGAGTCGTATATGGTTCTGAAGTGTGCCACAATTATGAATGGGAGGATATGAGGCGTTTAAGGAAATGTTTATTTCCATGGTCTATATAGTGCTTTAGATGTAAGTGTAAGCATTTTCCCCTAACGAATGCTCTTTTCTCTTCTAGATTATGCTGATTCTAAGAGGGAGACTAAGGAGAGCCCGTGCACTCGAGGAGCAACCTGCCCCTCCAACTCCTCAAGATCCTCAAGGTGGAGGGGTAGCCCAAGGTAATTTTCGGGATGCAGTGACAATGTTCACTTGTGCTATGCCCATCCAAATTCACCAAGGGGTCCAAGCCCCTAATGCTCCCACTCCGTATTCTAAGGTGAGGGATTTCGATATGAGGATCCCCAAGAGTTCATCGATAAGGTGTACAAAGTGTTGTCTGCCATAGGGGTCAATTTAGAGGAGAAAGCGAAGTTAGCAGCCTACCAACTCAAGGGTATGGACCAAATTTGATTAACCCAATGGAAATTAAATAGGAGAGATGATGATGCTATTCCTTGGGAGGAGTTCAAAGTCGCATTCCTCAACTGGTTTTTTCCCAATAAGCTAAGGGAGGCTATAATGATAGAATTTATGAACCTTAATCAGGGTTCCATGATTGTGTGGGAGTACTCCCTCAAGTTCATCCGGCTCTCAAAGTATGCTCTATAATTGGTTGCCGAGCCGAGATCAAGGATGAACAAATTTTTGTCGGGAGTATCTGACTTGGTTAATAAGGAGTTTTGTACCACCATGTTAGTGGGTGATATGGATTTGTTCCGTCTCATGACATATATCGAGCAACTGGAGGAAGAAAAGCTTAGTAAAAGAAGAAGTGGTGAGTCTAAGAGGGCTCATTTTGAATGTGGATTCCAAAGTTCCAAAGGTGTCCGGTTTCTTCAAGGCCACAAGTTCCAAGTCCAAGTGTCTTCTAATGCTCCTAATAGGATATTTGCTAATTATAATCCAACATTCCAAGGTGGTGGTGGTGGGGTTCCTAACCCTATATGCCAAAGACGTGGTAGGAACCATAATGGCCCATGTTTGAGGAACTTAAACGCTTGCTATGGTTGTGGTGAAATGGTTCATAAGGCGATTGATTGTTCTCATTCTCAAAACAAAGGTGGAGATAGTCATCCACAAGGCCAAGGTGCAAATGTGGGTAATAAGGGAAGAGGAGGCCAACAAGGTGGTGCTCCAAGGCAAAATAGACTGTATACTCTTTAAGGAAGAAAAGGGAGTTAGATATGGTAGACTTTGATGTCATTCTAGTGATGGATTAGTTGCATGCATATTATCCTTCTACTGATTATAGAACCTGTAGGGTTAAATTTCAATTTTCTAATGAGCCCGTCCTTGAGTGGGAAAGTCATGATGTGGTGGTCAAGGGTAGATTCATTTCTTGCCTAAAAGTCCAAAAGTTTGTTTCTAAGGGTTGTCTCTATCATCTTATGAGGGTTAGGGATGTTGAGTCCAAAGTCCTTCCTATTGAGTTGGTTCTAGTGGTTAATGAGTTTCTTGGTGTCTTTCCAAATGAGCTTTCCGGTGTTTCTCTCAAAAGGGAAATAGACTTTGGTGTAGACCTCCTTCCTGATACTAATCCCATTTCTATTCCCCCTTAACGTATAACTCTGGGTGAGTTGAAGGAGTTGATGGATCAATTGAGAAATTTGTTGGCAAAAAAGTTTCATAAGGCCTAGTAAGTCACCTTCGGGTGCACCAGTGGTTTTTGTGAAGAAAAGGATGGTTTTCTTAGAATGTACATTAATTATCCACAACTTAATAGAGTTATCATAAGGAACAAGTACCCTATACCAAGGATTGATGACGTTTTTTACCAACTTCAAGGGGCTAGTCACTTCTCTAACTTCAGTCCGAGTATCATCAAGTAAAGGTGACAGAGTGTGACATTCCTAAGATGGTCTTTCGAACAAGGTATGGGCACTTTGAGTTTGTGGTTATGTTCTTTGGGTGATAATGCACCTGCTATATTTATGGATCTCATGTATAGGGTCTTTAAACCCTACCTTGACTTTTTTGTTGTGGTTTTTCTTTATGTTATCCTGATTTATTCCCATAGTGACGAGGAGCATGTGAATCAATTGAGCGTGGTGTTGCAAATCTTGAGGGAGGAGAGGTTGTATGCTAAATAGGAAAAATGTGAGTTTTTGATGAAAGAGGTTGCTTTTCTAGGGTGTTTGGTTTCGGGTGATAGCATTAAGGTCGATCCTAAGAAGACAAAGATGATTAGAAATTAGCCTAGAATTTCGACTCCATCGAGCATTAGATGTTTCTTGGGTTTGATGGGTTATTATCGGAGGACAGTGAATGACTTCACACAAAAGAAGGAAAAAATCACATGGACTAATTAATGTGAGAAGAGTTTCCAAACTTTGAATGATACGCATGCCTCCGCTCCAATCTTGTCTCTACCAGAAGGGTCGGAAATATTTGTGGTGTATTGTGATGCCTCAAAAATTTGTTTGGGCTGTGTATTTATGCAAAATGTTAAGTTGATAGCATATGCGTCTAGATAACATAAGGTACATGAGAAGAATTATCCCACCCACGATCTTGACTTAGCCACCGTGGTATTTTCTTTGAAAATTTGGCGATCACTACTTGTATCAGGTTCATGCTAATGTGTTTACAGACCACAAGAGTCTCCAATATATCTTCACCCAACAAGATCTTAACTTGAGACAATGAAGTTGGTTAGATCTCCATAAAGATTATGATATGAGTGTGAATTATAACCTTGGTAAAGCTAATGTTGTGTTTGTTGCTCTAGGTAGGGTGTTTATGGGTAGTCTACCTCATATTTATGATGGTGGGAAAAAAGGTAGCTAGAGAGGTTCACCGGTTGGCCAGATTAGGGGCTAGGTTAGATAAAGTTGAGAATGGTGATTCTAAATCTTCCTTGATTGAGGAGGTAAAGGAAAGGAAAGATATTTACCTCACCTTACTAGAGTTGAAGGCCTTGGTGAGAGATGGTAAAGTGGAGGTTTTCTCCCGCGGGAGAGACGGTGACCTTAGGTACCAATGCAGTTTGTGTGTGCCAAATATTGATGACTTGAGAGAATTGATCTTGAGGGAGGCTCATAATTCATCCTTTTCCATCCACACCAGTTTTACAAAGATGTATAGAGGCTTGAGGGAGGTGTTTTGGTAGGATGGTATGAAAAGGGAAATTACCAATCTCATATCCGAATGTCATAATTGCCAACATGTGAAAGTCGAACACCAAAGGTTGGGTGGCCTAGCCCAAGATACAGAGATTCCTACTTGGAAGTGGGAAGAGATCAACATCGATGTTGTGGTTGGGTTGCCTAATACTTAGAAGCATTTTGACTCTATTTGGGTTGTTGTGGATAGAATGATATAGTTGGCTCACTTTCTACCAGTCAAAAACACTATGGTGCTAAAAATTATGCCAAGTTGTATATACATGAGTTGGTTAGATTGAATGGGTTACCCTTGTCTATCATTTCAGATCATGGTGCTCAATTCATTTCTTACTTTTGGAGGTCCTTTCAAAGAGGTCTTGGTACCAAGGTTAAGCTTTACACGACTTTTCATCCTCAGATGGATGGTCAAGCTGAGAGGACTATCCAAACTCTTGAGGATATGCTTAGAGCTTTTGTTTTGGAGTTTAAGGGTTGTTGGGATGAACATCTTCCACTCATTGAGTTTGTTTATAACAATAGCTACCACTCACGCATTTGTATGGCCACCTTTGAATCTCTTTATGGTATGCATTGTACATCCCCAGTTGGGTGGTTTGATGTAGGGGAAATGGCTTTGCAAGGTTCGGACTTGGTCATGGAATCCTTAGAGAAGGTGAGGTTGATAAGCGAGAGATTAAAAACAACCCAAAGTAGACAAAAGTCCTACTCCGATGTGAGGAGTAGAGATCTTTAGTTTGAGGTTGGTGATTGAGTTTGCTTGAAAGTCTCACCTATGAAGGGTGTGGTTCGACCTGGCAAAAAGGAAAAATTAATCTCATGGTCTGTGGGTCCTTATATAGTTTTGAGGAGAGTGGGTAAGATTGCCTATGAGTTAGAGTTGCCTATGGAGATGAATATAGTTCATCAGGTCTTCCATGTGTCCATGTTGATAAAGAGTGTGGGTGACCCAAGATCTATAGTGCGCTTGGATGTTGTGCGTGCTGTAGAAGATAATTTGACCTTTGAGGAGGTCCTATTGGAGATTTTGGATACACAAGTGAAGATGTTGAGAAACAAAGATGTAGCTTCCATCAAGGTCCTTTTGAGGAACCAACAAGTTGAAAGTGCCATGTGGAAGCTGAGACAGATATGAGAAAGCGATATCCATATCTTTTCAACTCTACTCAAGTCGAAGGTACTTATTTAAGTCCCCTATATGATTTCAAGTCTTAAGTTTCAACCCATTTATCATTTTGCATGCATTCATGTTCATGGTGACAAGTTTATTGTGATTTTTGACACTCATGTTGAGACTTTTTGAAAATGATCTTTAAATGCATTTGTTGCATTCATGTCGGGCTGAAATCTTCATGATTAGTTCTCTTATACACATTTCTTTGACATTCTGGGATGAAAGTTTCTATGACGGAGATATTAATACGCACTATATTGTACTTCGAAAATACTAATGATCGTAATTTCCATATAACTCAAAATCCAAGCATGATATCAAAAATATGACTTCGTACTCTCAATCAGGGAGAAAATTGAGTGGGAAATGGGTATAAACTAGATTTTATATGAGCCACAACAAAAACTAAATTTCACTAATTTATGATTTTTAAAGAGCATCTGTGCCATGGATGTGACACGCCAAGGGCGCGGAGCAATATAATTTTTGGTGCACGTTTGGTCTGCATTGCGGACTGGATGCGGACCAGTACAAGTTTTTTCTATATTTTCCTTGTGTCGGCCAAGGGCTTTGGGGTCATAGCCCCCAGCTTACTTATGCGTGAAAACACCTATACTTAGCCATTTTCAACTCTATATCACTCAAAACTCTCACAAAAACCTCTCCAAGGCTTAAGCAAATATCTCATTTAAATTTCAAGGTTTTCAAGCTTAACTTAGGAACTGAAGGATCTACTTCAAGCTCTAAGTTTCCTTCACGCTCATCTGAAGAAAACCCAAGTTTGAGATATGTGGGTTTAATCTATTGTGTCCTTTCATCCATGTAGCCCAATATTTCTTTCTATGAAAATTGCATGTTTTCACGTTGTATCACCTATGGGTATCTCTTATTATGGAATATAATTATAAATTATGTTGGGGTTTTATGAAATATTTATTGTTTGTAAATGTCTATCTATTTAAAGCTTATATCATGAATTGGTTTTGTCTATTGAGACTGTGCATGTTTTGAGTTATGAAACTATGATCTATTATAAGATTTGATGATGGATTACAGGGTACTCTACATAAGGGTTTTACTATATATTGGTGAGTTGATTTACATTGAGTTTTCTCTGATTATTTCATTCTTGAATTGTATGATTTTTAACAAGCATTATAACGTACCAAGTGTTTGATAAAATGTCTTGACAAGAATTCTCATGTTATTGATGACATATTACATGGTTTATATGTCAAGTGACTTGATGATGATTAAGGGATTGCATGTATATATTAAATTCATGAAAAGTATCTATAATGTTGCAAGTAGACCACACCTTGTTGGGGGCGACATTCCAATAACCTTATTGAGGGGCTACATGCCTCAATCACCTTGTTGGGGGGTGACATAACCAATCAACTTATTGGAGAGGGGGGCTGACACGTCCTATTTACCTTATTTGGGTGGTGACATGCCTCAATCACCTCAAGGAGTTACATGCCTTGGATTCCAAGTAGTAGTTCGCTTGGTCTGTGTCGATTATAGTCTCTTCCAACACATATGATATGTACTATGCATGTTGTATGATTTACAACACGTTTTCCTTTAAGCATTGATCATGCATGCCATATTGAAATTATATTTATCCAGTACTTACGAATATTCATTTTGACTATCTTGGCCTATGTCTCGTTGCATTGTATCCGACAAACTTAGTACATTAAAACATACTAATGCTTACTTTATGCCTACGTGATATTACCATGTAGCGACCAGAGCACCTTTTGATCATCCTCCACGTGGCTAGGTCGGTAATTCAGAAGATAAGTTTTTGTTAGTCCTCAAGTCCAAGGATACTATCTGTGCTACTCTTACTATTTGATATTTTCTTATGTTACACACTTGTTAGAATGAGGGTGAGCCCGGAATGTGTCTTTGCCAGTACTCCATTCTATGTTAGATGTCTTATTGGATATTTGATTTACTTATGCTATGAGCTTGACTCATTTATGCTTTAAAAATATCAAGACTCTCCATAGTCTCGCTTCCCTTATTTATAACTCCTGTGTTGTTTATTTTGCTTTCGCGATCAAGAATGTGTGAATGATATGCTAAAAGGCTCATTTAGGTTCCCTCATGTTCCCATTTGCCATGTCATGTCTAGGCCCTAGGCTTGGGTTATGACATTAGTGGCCTAGCAACTCAATGGTATGGCCCAAATTTGGTTCACCCAATGAAAATTGGAGAGGAGAGATGATAACGCTATCCCTTAGGAAGAGTTCAAAACTGTATTCCTCAACCAGTTGTTTATTATTTAGCTAAAAGAGGCAAAAATGATGGAGTTTATGAGTGTGAGGGAGTATTCCCTCAAGGTCAACAAGCTCTCCGAGTATGCTACAAAATTTGTTGCCGAACCTAGATCAAGGATGAAAAAATTTATGTCCGGAGTGTTTGACATGGTTAATGAAGAGCATCGTACCACCATTCTAGTAGGTGATATGGATTTGTATCGACTTATGACATATGCCGAGCAACTATAAAAGGAAAAGCTTCGAAAGAGAAAGAGTGGTGAGTCCAAGAGGGCTCGATTTGAAGGTAGTTCCCAAGGTTCTAAGGGTGGCCTGTTTCCTCAAGGCCACAAGTTCCAAGGCCAAAGGTCTACCAATGCTTCTAACAAGAGGTTTGCCAATGATAGGCTTTCTAACCCTAGATTCCAAGGTGGTAATGGAGGAATGAATAATCCTAGATGCCCAAGGTGTAAAAAGAATCATAGTGGTCTATGTTGAAGCAATTCTAATGCTTACTTTGGTTGTTATGAAGTGGGTCACAATGTAGTTGTTGTCCACATGCTCAAAACATAGTTGGATGTTGTCGTCCGCAAGGCCAAGGTGCTAATATGGGTTAAAGGAAAAGAGGAGGCCAACAAGGAGGTGCTCCAAGGCAAAATAGGTTTTATGATCTCAAAAGAAGGCAAGAAGTGCTCGATGTTGTTACCGCTATGTTAAAGGTTTATGATTTTGATGTGTATGCATTGATAGATTGGGTGTCACTCTTTCTTTCATCACTCCTTTTGTTGGCAAAAAGTTTCAAGTATGTCCCGAATTGTTATATGAACCTTATGAAGTGTCAGCCCCCATTGGCGAATCCATTGTTGCTAGAATAGTCTATAAAAATTGCCCATAGTTCTTCTTGCATAAAGTATTACCTTGTGATTGTGTTGAACTTGACATGGATGATTTTGATATTATTCTTCGGATGGATTGGTTATATGCATTTTATGGCTCGAAAATTCAAATTTCCTAATGAGCCCGTCCTTCAGTGGAAACATCGTGATATGGTGGTCAAGGGTAGATTCATATTTTGTCTTAAAGTCCAAAGGTTGATTTCCAAAGGTTTCCTTTATCACTTTGTGAGGGTTAGGGATGTTGAGTCTAAAGTCCTTCCTATTGAGTCATTTTCGATGGTCAATCAGTTTCTTGTCTTCTTTTGCTTCCCGGGCATCCTCCTTAAGGGGAAATAGACTTTGGTGTAGACCTCCTTCTTAATAGTCGACCCATTTTCATTCCTCCTTATCGTATGGCCCTGGTGGAATTGAAGGAGTTAAAGGAGCAACTGAGGGGTTTGTTGTAAAAGAATTTCATAAGGCCTAGGTAGTCACCTTGGGATGCACCAATGTAGTTTGTGAAGAAAAAGGATGGTTCCCTTAGAATGTGCACTGATTACCGACAACTTAATAGAGTCACCAGAAAGAAAAAGTACCCTTTAGCAAGGATTGATGACCTTTTTGATCAACTTCAAGGGGCTAGTCACTTTTCTATGATTGATCTTCAGTTCGGATATCACCAAGTGAAAGTGAGGGAGCGTGATATTCCCAAGACGACTTTTTACAATAGGTATGGCACTTTGAGTTCGTATTTATGTCCTTTGGTTTGACTAATTCACAAGTTATATTTATGGATCTGATGAATAGGGTCTTTAAACCCTACCTTGCTATGTTCACTGAGGTCTTTATTGATGATATCATGATTTATTCCCATAGTGAGGAAGAGCATATGAATTACTTGAGGGTGATGTTGCAAATCTTGAGGGATGAGAGGTTGTATGATAAATATGAAAAATGTTAGTTTTTCTTGAAAGAGGTTGCATTATTGGGCATGTGGTGTCGAATGATATGATTAAGGTGGATCCTAAAAAGACAAAAGTGTGAAGAAGTTGGCCTAGACCCTCGACTCCGTCAGATATTAGGAGTTTCTTAGGTTTGGCGGGTTTGTGGTATATTGTGATGCCTCAAGAACTTGTTTGGGGTGTGTTTTGGTGAAAAACGGTAAGGTGATAGCATATGACTCTAGATAACTTAAAGTGCCTAGGAGGAATTATCCTACCCGTGATCTTGATTTGGCGGCCATGGAGTTTTCTTCGAAAATCTTGCATCACTCTTGTATGGGATCCATGTTAATGTGTTTACCGACTACAAGAGTCTCCAATATATGCTCACCCAAAAAGATCTTAACTTAAGACAAAGCAGGTGGTTAGAGCTCCTTAAAGATTATGATATGAGTGTGCATTGTCATCCCGGCAAAGCTAATGTTTTAGCCAATTTTCTTACTAGAGTGTCCATGGGTAGTCTAGCTCATGTTGACGATGGGGGCAAGGAGGCGGCTAGAGAAGTTATCTGGTTGGCTAGATTGGGGTTTAGATTAGATGAAGTTGATAATGGTGGTGTAGTGGTTGTTGATAGTTCTGAATCTTCCTTTATTAAGGAGGTAAAGGAAAAAAGGATCTTGACCCTGCCTTGCTAGAGTTAAAGGCCTTGCTGAGAGATGGTAAGGAGGAGGTTTTATCCAAAGAGAGAGATATTGTCTGTAGGTACCGAGGTAGATTGTATGTACCAAATGTGGATGAATTGAAAGAATTGATCCTTAAGGAGGGCCATAATTCATCCTATTCCATTCAACCCGTTTCTACAAGCATGTATAGAGACTTGAAGGAGGTGTATTGGTGCTGTGGTATGAAGAGGGATATTGCCAAGTTCATCTTTGAATGTCACAATTGCCAACAAGTGAAAGCCAAACATCAAATGTTGGGTGGTCTAGCCAAAGACATAGAAATTCTCGCTTGGAAGTGGGAAGAGATCAACATGGATTTTGTGGTTGGGTTGCCTAGGACTAAGAAATATTTTTACTCTATTTGGGTTGTCGGGGATAGAATGACAAAGTCGGCTCACTTTCTACCGGTCAAATCACTTATGGTGCCGATGATTATGCCAAGTTGTACATTCATGAGATGGTTATGGGGTGCCTTTGTCTATCATTTCAGATCGTGGTACTTAATTCACTTCTTACTTTTGAAGGTCCTACCAAAGAGTTCTTGATACAATGGTTAAGCTTAGCATGACTTTTTTTCCTCAAACAGATAGTCAACCTGAAAGGACTATCAAAACTCTTGAGGGTATGCTTAGAGCTTATTTTTTATAGTTTAAGGTAGTTTGGATGAACATCTTCCACTTATTGAATTTTCTTACATCAATAGCTACCACTAAAGAATTGGTATGGCTCCCTCTGAAGATTTATATGCTAGGTATTATAGATCCCCAGTTGGATGTTTTAATGTAGGGGAGATGACTTTGTTGGGTTCGGATTTGGTTGTGGAAGCCGTGGAAAAGGTGAGGTTGATAAGGGAGAAGTTGCAAACAGCCCAGAGTGGAATTAAGTCCTACTCCAATGTCAGAAGACTTAAGTTTAAGGTTGATGATAGGGTTTACTTATAGGAATCACCCATGAAGGGTGTGATCCGAATTGGCATGAAAAGGAAATTGAGCCCAATGTTTGTGGGTCCTTATAGAGGTTTGAGAAGAGTTGGTAAAGTTGCATATGAGTTGGAGTTGCCTATGGAGATGAAAATTGTTCATTCGGTCTTCCATGTGTCCATGTTGAGAAAGTGTGTGGGTGACCCAAGTGCTATAGTTCCCTTAGAGGCTCTGGGCGTTGTACAGGATAATTTGACCAATGAGGAGGTCCTGGTGGAAATTTTGGATAGACAAGTGATGAGGTTGATAATCAAAGATGTAACTTCTGTAAAGGTCCTTTGAAGGAACCGACAAGTTAAAAGTGCCACATGGGAAGCTGAGGAGGACATGAGAAAATGATATTCATATCTCTTCCTCTTTATTCAATCCTAAGGTACTAATTTAAGTCCCCTTTATGGTTTCAAGTGTTATGTTTCAGCCTTCATGTCATCTTGCATGTCTTCATGTCCATGATAACAAGTTTATCGTGACTTTTGACATTCATGTTGAGACTTTTTGAAAATGATGTTTAACTGCATTTGTTGCATTCATGTCGGGCTAAAATCTTCATAATTACTTCTCTTATGCATGTTTCTTTGACATTTAGGGACGAATGTTCCCCAGAGGGACATATTGAAACACCTAAAAAAAAATTCTTCGGAATGCCCATAATCGTAATTTCCATATATCTCAAAATCTGACTTAATATTCTCGATTAGGGGGAAAACTGAGCTGGAAATTGGTATAATGGATTCTAGAAGACCCATAGCGAAAAATAATTTTCACTAATTTTAGATTTCAAGAGAGCATCTGCGCCCCAGGTGCGACGCGGCTTGGGCGCCGGAGCAATGTAAATTCTTCCTCACATTTGGTCCATGTTCCAGACTGGACACGAGCTAGTGCAGCACTTTCCTTGGATTTTCTTATGTGCCCAAGGGCATTGGGGTCATGGCCCCATGCCCACTTAAACATGAAAACTCTTATACTTAGCTATTTTTCAATTCTATATCACTCAAAACCCTCTCAAAAACCTTTCCAAGACTTAACCAAATATCTCATTCCAAATTCAAGAGCTTAACTTTGGATCTCAACGATTCACTTGACGCTCTATGTTTCCTTCAAGCTCATCTCAAGAAAAACCAAGTCTGAGGTATATGGGTTTCATCCATTATGTCCTTTCTCCCAAGGTACCCAATCTTCCTTCAAAACAATAACATACCCATTAAAATCCTAGAGGTGGGGTCTGGGGAGGGTAGAATGTACGCAAACCTTAGCACTACCATAGAAGAGGAGAGGCTATTTCCTGGGAACCCTCATCTCAAAACCTAGAAGAAAGAAAGAACTAGATATGATAAAAAGGGAAGGAAAGGGAACAGAAAGAGCGACTAATAATGAATAACACATGACAGTGTGTAACTAAGATAAAATTAATACATAATACGACAGATAAAACAAACATATGATAAAAAACACGTCCTCAACCTAACCCTACACCCCAAGGCCATGCATCCACCTAATCCTACCGTTAGATGGTACCCAATCTTCCTTTTTATCAAACTTGCATGATTTAAAGTTGTATTACTTATAGGTATGTCTTATTATGAAATATAAGCATGAATTATGTTGGGGTTTTATCAAAGTATTGTTGATTATGCATGAGTATCTATTTTCACCTTACACTATGAGTTGATATTGTCTATTGAGACTATTCATGTTTTGAGCTATGAAACTATGATTTATTATGATTTTGATGATGGTTTTCAAGTACCCAATATTAGAGTTTTACTATATGTTGGTGGTTTGATTTGCATTGAGTTTACTCAACTTATTTCACTATTGAATTGCATGATTTTGAACAAGTATCATTAACCAACCATGTGTTCCATAAAATGTCAAGTCAAGAATCCTCAAGTTATTGATGATCTATTTCATAATTTACAATTCAAGTGACTTCATGAGGATTAAGTGCTTTCAAGCATTTATTGAATTCATGAAATTTATCTATGATTTTACAAGTTACAAGTTAAGCCCTATTTGAAGATTTATTTTTACCTCTTGTGAGCCATTCATGTTAAAGCAAGGGTTCACATATGATTATGATCTACTCTCATATTTCAAGAGGTAAAACATGTTTCAAGATCTACTCATGTCATGTTTCCATGTTTCATACAAGTTCTACGAGTTATGTTATTTCAAGTATTTCATGGGATTAGACTTAACACTGATTGAGGCTTAAGATGAGGGCTCTACTCAAGGGTTCCTTACATAAAGTCATTAGTCTCTAAACTCTGCGCCACTAGAGGATATAATTATTACCCTTGCTATATAAGTGAATCCATCTAGTTCATGTTATCATGTTTTGTTAAGCTTGGCAAGTAGATAACACCTAGTCGGGGGGTGCCATGCCCGTCCACCTGACCGAGGGGATGTCATATCTTGTATTCCAAGTTGTAGCTACTTGGTATATGTTAGTTAAGGGCCCTTCCCTAACATGTATTACGTATTATACAAGTTGAATGATTTATATGCATATTTTACTTCAAGCATTAATCATGCATGCCATATTGAGATTATACTTGTCCATTGCCTATGATTATGCCTTTCAACTATATTGGTCTCTGTCTTGTTCCATTGCTCCTGCATATTTAGTACAGTCAAATGTACTAACACATACTCTATGCCTACGTGATGTACCATGTAGGAACAGGAGCTCCTTTTGATCATACTTCACGTGGTTATTTCAGTACTTTGGAGTTGCGCATTGATGAGTCCTCAAGTATGAGTACACCATATATATTGCTATTGCTATTTTGAGACCTCTTTATGTTGAAAACTTGTTACTATGATGTTGAGCTTGGAACGTCTTATGGCCCCCGCTCCATTCTATGTTAGAGGTATTGTTGGATATTATGATGTACTTATGCTATGAGCATGACTCTTTTATGCTTTTATGATTATCAATGACTTCCCCTTAGTCCCTCTTCCTTTTTTATTATATCTCTTGTTGTTGTTTAATTTGCTTCTGCGACCATGGATGTGAGATTTATATGCTAAGAGGCTTGTTTGAGGTCCATTCAAGTTCTCATTCGTTGTATCACATCTATGCCACTAGATTGAGTCATGACAATCTATTACGTGATTTATAAGTCATTGACTTCATGATGATTAATGTCTTTCAAGCATGTATTGAACTCATGAAAAGTATCTATGATTTTGCAAGTATCAAGTTATGCCATCTTTCAAGATTTTTACCTCTTGTGAGCCATTCATCTTAAAGCAAGGGTTCATGTATGATTATGAACCACTCTCATGTTCAAGTCAGGCTCACTAGTAGAGGTCAAGCATGTTTATGAACTACTTGATTCATGTTCTTACAAGCTACTGATGTTATGATTAAAGTATGATTATTTCAAGTATTCTGTCGGATTAAACTTAGCACCGATTGAGGCTTAAGAAGAGGCTCAACTTAAGGGGCCCTTATATGAAGTCTTTAGTCTCAAAGTTGTGTTTGACCATAAGATTATGATTATTAGCCTTGCTATACTAGTGGATCCATCTAGTTCATGTTATCATGTTTGGTTTGCCTTGGCAGTACACTACACTTCGCTGGAGGGTGTCATGCCCGGTCACCTGAACTGAGAAGGTGTCTAGCCTCGGAGTCCAAGTTGTAGTTGCTTGGTCTATGTCACTTGAGGTCGCTTCCCACATATGTGTGGTATATTATGCAAGTTGAATGATTTACGAGAATGTTTCATTACAAGCATTGATCATGCATACCATATTGATATTGTATAGACATTGTGTATGATTATGCATTTTGAATATATGGCCTATGTTGTTGTTACATTGCACCCCGCATTCTTAGTACATTCAAATGTACTAATGGATACTCTATGCCTACCTGATATTACAATGTAGGGACAGAGTTCTTTTTTATCATCCTCCACGAGGCTAGTTCTGTACTTTGGAGAAAAGCCTTGCTGAGTCCCATGTCCAAGGACACTATCTATATTACTCTTACTATGTTGAGAATTCTTGATGTTGGACACTTCTTATCATGAGGGTGAGCCCGAGATGTGTCTTGCCCCTCTCTCCATTATAAGTTAGAGGTGTTGTTGGATACTATGTTATGTTTATGCTATGAGCTTGACTCTTTTATGCTTTTATGAACATCAAAGACTTCCCTTAGTCCTTCTTTCCTTCTTATTTATGTCTTGTTGATGTTTATTTTGCTTCCTCGACTAAGGATGTGTGAATGATATGCTAAGAGGCTAGTTTGGGGTCCCTTATGGTTCCCTATTCGTCGTGTCATGTCTAGGACCTAGGCTTGGGTGTTGACAAGCTTGGTATCAGAGCTAGGTTGTTAATGGTCCTCGAAAATCCAACATGCCACACCAATTACAGTCTTATTCATGGTAGTAAAGCACGTCACAACTATGAATGAGAGACTATGAGGCGTTTTGGGAAATGATTCACTTCTTCATGGCCTATATTATGCTTTAGGTGGAAATATAAGGCTTTTCCCCAAACGAATAATCTTATTTCTTCTAGATCGTGTTGATTCCAAGGGGAAGGCTAAGGAGAGCCCAAGCTCCTCAAGATAGAGGGGTAGCCCAAGAAGAAATCCAGGATGCCATAACAATGTTAGCCCGTGCCATGACCAACCAAATAAACCAAGGGGTCCAAGCCCCTCATGCTCCTACTCCAGCCTCAAGGGTAAGAGATTTCACAAGAATTAATCCACCGAAGTTTCATGGGTCCATGGCGGAAGAGGATCTCCAAGAGTTCATTGATGAGGTATATAAGGTTCTATACATCATGGGGGTCGATTTGGATGAGAAAGCAGAGTTAGTGGCCTACCAACGCAAAGGTGTGGCCCAAATTTTGGTTTATTCATTGGAAATTGGAGAGGAGAGATGATGATGATATTCCTTTGGAGGAGTTCAAAGTTGCCATCCTCAACCGGTTCTTTCCTATCTAGTTAAGAGAGGCTAAGATGATGGATTTAATGAACCTCAAGCTAAGTTCCACGAGTGTGAAGGAGTATTCCCAAAAGTTCAACAAGCTTTCCAAATATGCTCTCGATGTGCTGGCCAAACGTGCAACACTATAGATACCTTTCAAGAATTCAATACATATATACAATCCTTTCATCATAGTAGAGTCACATGATTCATAATCTATGGAATAGGCCATCAATAACTCAAAATCCTTAACAAGATATTTTATCAAATACTTGGCAGGTGTGTAACGCTAGATCAAAATCACGCAATTTAAGTGTGAAATAATATGAGAAATCTTAATGTAAATCAACCCACCAACACATGGTAACACACTCATGCAAGATATATTGAAACCCTTCATCATATCTCATAATAGATCATAGTTCCATAGCTCAAAACATGCATAGTCAAGCAACATTTCATGAAACACCAACATAGTTTATAGTCATAATTCATTATAAGAGATACCCATTGGTAACCCAACTTGAAAATATGCAATTTGAATAAAAAAGAAGGTTGGGTACCATGGGTGAGATGACCCAATAGTTGAAACCCATATACCTCAAATGTGGCTAGTTCCTTGATGAAGAGTTGAATGAGAACTTGAAGCTTGAATGAAGTTCTTGAGATCCGGAATTAAGCATGGGTCACTTGTATTTGGATGAAATATTTGACTAAGTGTTAGAGAGGGATTCAAGAGTGTATTGAGATATATAGAGTTGAAAAATAGTTAAGTATAGGTATTTTTACGCATAGGAGGGCATTGGGCCAAGGACCCAATGCCTTACGTCAAAAATGAAAAGGTGGGAACAAAACAACACGGATTCGTGCCTTAGCCGTGACTCGATAAGGATTTTTTGGAAAACTAATTTTCACTACGGTTGCTCTAAAATTTGTGTTATGCCCATTTCCCACTCAATTGTTCCCCCTGATCACAAATATATGTCGGGTTTTTGATATCATGTACGAATTTTAAGATAAATAGAAATTACGATTAAGGGCATTTCCAAGGCATATTTTCGGGCATTTTGGGGCATTTCAATATCTCCTTCTAGGGAACATTCATCCATGAATGTCAAAGAAGCCTACATTAGAGAAGTAATCATGAAGAAATCAACCCAACAAGAATGCAACAGTGCACTTAAACTCCATTTTCAAAATCTCAACGTAAGTGCGAAAAATCACCGTAATGTTGTCAACATAAACATGAATGCATAAAAATGACAAAAAGGCTGAAAATTAAGACTTGAAATCGTATAATGGACTTAAATTAGTACCTTAGGCTTGAGTAGACTGGAAGTGATATGGATATCGCTTTTGCATATCCGTCACTGCTTCCTATGAGGCAGTTTCAACTTGTTGGTTTCTCCAAGGAACGTTGACGGAAGCTGCATCCTTGTTTCTCAACCTCTTCACTTATCTATCCAACATTTCTATTAGAACCTCTTTATAAGTCGAATTGCCTTCTACAACATCCAAAGGCATAATAGCATTAAGGTCACCCACACATTTTCTCAACATTGATACATAGAAGATTGGATGAACCATATTCATATCAACCTTAAATTCAACTCTAAGGCCACCATACCAATCTTCCTCAACAATCCATAAGGACCCACAAACATTGGGCTTAACTTACCCTTCTTACCAAACTGGACCACACCCTTCATGAGAGAGACCTTTAGATAGACCCCATTACCAACCTTAAATTCAAGATCCCTTCTCCTCACTTCTAAATAGGACTTTTGTCTACTTTGGACTATTTTTAACCTCTCCCTAATCAACCTCACCTTACTCGAAGCCTCCATGAACACATCCGGACCTAGCAATGCTATTTCCCCTACTTCAAACCATCCAACTGGGGACCTACAACATCTATCATAATGAGCCTCAAAAGGAGCCATACCAATGCTTGAGTGGTAGCTATTGTTATAAGAAAATTCAATGAGTTTAAGGTGATCATCTGAACTACCCTTAAACTCCAAAACACAAGTTCTAAGAATATCCTCAAGAGTTTGGATAGTTCTCTCGGCCTGGCCATCCGTTTGAGGGTGAAAGGCCATGCTAAGGTTTACCTTGCTACTAAGACCTCTTTTGAAAGACCTCCAAAAGTGAGAAACGAATTGGGCACGATGATCCAAAATTATAGACAAGGGCACCCCATGAAATCTAACCAAGTCATGTATATAATACTTAGCATAATCATCGGTACAATAAGTAGTTTTGGCTGGTAGGAAATGAGTCGACTTCGTCATTCTATCAACCACAACCAAAATAGAGTAAAAATTCTTTCTAGTCTTGGGGAATCCGACCACAAAATCCATGTTGATTTCCTCCCACTTTCAAGTATGAATCTCTATATCTTTGGCTATGCCACCGGACATTTGATGTTCGGCTTTCACTTGTCGGCAATTATGACAACCAGATATGAACTTGGCAATATTTTTCTTCGCACCTCCCCAACAATACACCTCTCTCAAATACCTATACGTCTTTGTAGAACTGAGGTGCACAGAATAGGATGAATTATCAGCCTCATCTAAAATCTTAATTCACTTCGTCAATAATAGGCACACAAAATCTACCTTGGTACCTAAAGGAACCATCTCCCCCTTAGGAGATAACCTCCAACCATTTCTCACCATAGCCTTCAATTCTAACGTGGCGGGGTCAATATCTTTCTTTGCCTTCATCTCTTCAATCAAGAAAGATTTAAAACCATCAACAACTACTATCCTACCATTATCCACTTCTTCAAACCTAACCCCCAATCTAGCCAACCTATGGACCTCTCTAGCCACCTCTTTACCACTATCATCAATATGTGCTAGGCTACACATAAATACTGTAATGAGCAAATCCTAGGGCTTAGATGTGACATGGCGCATGGGGAACCCGAAGGGACCCCAATCCTCTTAAGAGATCATTACACATCCTTGGTCGCGGAAGCAATAAAATACAACAAGAAATGGTAAATAGGGACATACAAGGCTAAGGGACAACCTTCATATCATAAACATCAAGAAACAAGAGAGCCAAGGTTCATAGCATAGATACAAATCATGTCCTATAACACCTCTGCTATATAGATAAGAGCGGGGGCCTAGACAAGCAACCAGGCTCACCCTCAGGGTCAATACATATATAAATGAAATATAGTCTTAGAACATAGTATAAGATCATAATCACCGTCCCCGAAATGGAGGAGTCACCAATAAGCTTGAGAGAAATCGTACTACCCATGTGGAAGAGGATGCTCAAGTAGGGCTCCGGTTCCTACATAGTGACATCATGTGAGCATAGAGTATGTGTTAGTACGTTTGAATGTACTAAGTATGTAGGATGCAATGCAACAAGTGATACGCACCATAAGCAAAATGCATGACATAGGTGATGAATAAGCTTATAGTAATATGACATATATGAATGATGTTTGAAGTAAAAACAAAGCTTATATAGAACATATTGCATGTGCAAGAAGAGATCACTATAATATTGGTGGATCGTCGCACCCTACAACCCTTGGTGATTTAGGTACCAACCCCATCAATTGGTTGGTGGATCATCATACCCTACCACCCTTGGTGACTGAGGTACAAACCCCATGATATGGTTATCAAGCTACAAACCCCTAAACATAGTCGGTGGATTGTCGCACCCTACCACCCGTGGTGATCGAGGTACAAACCACCCGACATAGTTATCAAGGTACGAACCCCTTGACACGGTTACTCGATGCGTAATAGCCCAATAGGGCATGGTCACATTCCAACACCATAGAGATAATATCATATACATACATTCATGTCGTCATAATATAGAAATTCTACTCATAAGACATCCATTGGGCCTTCAATTCCTCAAGCAAACCATAATTAGACATTTTATCAAACACTTGGCAGGTATGTAGTGCTTTAAAACCATGCAATTCAAGAGTGAAATCATTCTAAAAAATTCAGTGTAAAACAATCAACAGATACTTAGTAACACCCTCAAGCAATATACATCAAAAACCTTCATGAAATCTCACATTAGATCTTGATTCATAGCTTAAAAATGCAAAAACATTCACAATTTCATAAACTTCAACCTAGTGTGTAGTGAATTTCCTAAAAAGTAAGACCTATGAGTAAATCAACTTTAAATCATGCAATTTTAGGCGAAAAGGAGCTTGGGCATCATGGGTAAAAGGAACCCATAAAAGAAACACTACCATAACTTTGGAGAATAGCTTGATGAAGACTGGAGATGGAGACATGAAGCTTGAATGAGAACATTAAGATCTGGATGAGTTTTGAGACTTGAATTTAGGAGTAAAATATTTGGCTGTGTTTGAATGAGTATTGGGGAATATTTTGAATGATACGAGAGTGAAATATGGCTAAGTATAGGTATTTTTATGTTTGGGGAGTACTTACGCCCAAGACCCAAAAGTATTGGACCGAGATAGAAAACAGTGCACAAAATAGACTATGGTGCACCCTGGCGCATCACGCCAGGGATGCCAACACCTCTCTTGAAAATGCATTTTGCAATTTCCAAATTTTGATATGGTCACTCTTAAATCAGAGTTAGACCCATTTCCCACTCAATTTAACCCCCTGATAAAGAATATGAAGTCAGATTTTCGATATCACGCATGAATTTTGAGATATATGGAAATTATGATTCTGGGCACTTTCGAGGCACATTTTTAGGTACTTTTTTGGGTCATTTCAATATCTCCCCTATGGGGAACATTCATCCCAAATGTCAAAGAAACGTATATGAGAGACGTAAACATGACAATTTCAGCCCACATAAGTATGTAACAAATCACTTAAACGTCATTTCAAAAATCTCATCATAAGTGTAAAATCATCATTAACTTGTCAATTTAAACATGAATATATGCAATGACATGAGGGCTAAACTTAAGACTTGAGATCATAAAGAGGAATTAAATCAATACCTTAGCCTTGACTGGAGTTCAATAGGGAAGGATATCACTTTTGCATGTCCTCTCGACCTCCCAAGTAGCACTTTCAACTAGTTTATTCCTCCAAAGGACCTTAACCGAAACCACATCCTTGTTCCTCAACCTCTTCACTTGTCTATCCAAAATCTTAATCCGAACCTCTTCAAAAGTCAAAATGTCTTCAACGATACCCACAACATCAAGAGGCACAATAGTATTAGGGTATCCCATGCATTTCCTCAATATGGATACATGAAAGAACGGATGAACCAAATCCATCTCACTAGGCAATTCCGACTCATAAGCTACCTTGCCAATCCTCCTCATTACCCTATAAAGTCCCACATATCTTGGACTCAACTTGCCCTTCTTATCAAAATGAACCACACCACATCATGGGTAACATATTTAAATAAATCCAATCTCCAACTTTGAATTCAAGGTCCCTTCTCATCATATCGGCATAGGACTTTGGATGACTTTGTGTCATCTTCAACCTTTCTCTAATCATTCAAACCTTCTAAAGAGCCTCCATAATAAGTTCTAGTCCTAATGAGGCCACCTCACCAACCTAAAACCACCCAATCGGTGATCTACAATGTTTACCATAAAGAGCCTCAAAAGGAGTCATACCGATGCTAGAATGATAGCTGTTATTATAGGAAAACTCAATCAATGGAAGATGATCATCCCAACAACCCTTATCCTCCAATTCATAAGCCATAACAAGCATATCCTAAATTGTTTGGATAGTTCTTTTGTCTTTGTTATCCGTTTGAAGGTGAAATGTCGTACTAAGCTTAACTCTTGTGCCAAGAACCCTTTGGAAGGACCTCCAAAAGTGTGAAATAAATTGAGAACCAAAATAATATATGATTGACAACGGAACCCTATGGAACCTCACCAAGACTTGAATGTAGAAGCTACTATAATCTTCATCCCCATATGTTGTCTTAACCGGTAGAAAATGAGCTGATTTTGTCATCTATCAACTACAACACAAATGGAATCAATACCCTTTCTAGTCTTTGTCAACCTGACGGCAAAATCCATATTAATCTCTTCCCATTTCCAAGTAGGAATCTCTATGTCTTGTGCTAGGCCACCCAGCCTTTGGTGTTCCGCTTTGACTTGTTGACAACTATGCTAACCGGAAAGAAATTTGGCAATGTCCCTCTTCATACCTCCTTACCAATACACATCCCTCAAATCACTATACATTTTGGTCGAACTGGGGTGAATATAATAAGAAGAATTGTGGGCCTCATCAAGGATTTTCTACCTTTAACCATCAACCCAAGGCACACACAACCTACCTTGGTACCTAAGGGCACCATCTCTCCCTTAGGAAAAAACCTCCACCTTGCCCGCTTTCACGAAGGCCTTCAATTTTAACAAGGAGGAATCAAGATCTTGTTTTTCTTTCACCTCATAAACCAATAAAGACTGAGAACCATCAACAACAACAGCAACAACACCATTATCCACCTCGCCCAACCTAACCCCAATCTAGCGAACCAATGCACCTCCCTAGCCACCTCTTTATCACCACCATAAACATGAGTTAGGGTACTTATAGACACCCTACTCAAAGTTTCCGCCACCACATTAACCTTACTGGTATGATAATTCACACTCATATCATAGTGCTTAAGAAGTTCTAGCCACCTTCTTTGTCTCAAGTTGAGATCTTTCTGAGTGAAGACATATTAGAGGTACTTATGATCAGTGAACATATCAAGATACACCCCATACAAATAATGATGCCAAATTTTCAAGGAAAACACCACGGCGGCCAATTAAAGATCATGAGTAGGATAATTCTTTTCATGTACTTTGTGTTGTCTAGAAGAATAGGCTATCACCTTACCATTTTGCTTTAGAATACAACCCAAACAAACTCTAAAAGAATCACAATACACAACAAACCCCTCTAGCTAATCCAGTAGTGACAATATAGTAGCGGACACAAGCTTATCCTTCAATGTTAGGAAGCTCCTTTCACACTCATCGGTCCACACAAACTTAGCCTCCTTTTGTGTCAATTTCGTCATAGGAGAAGCAATAGAATAAAATTCATTCACTAACCTTCGATAGTAACCCTCTAAGCCTAAGAAGCTCCTAATATCCAACAGGGTCAATGGTCTAGGCAAATTTCTAATCACATTGGTTTTCTTTTGATCCATCTTAGTACCATCATCCGACACCACATTTCCTAGGAAGGCAACCTCCCTCAACCAAAATTCATACTTCTCATACTTAGCATATAACTTCTCTTCCCTCAATCTTCACAACACGACCCTCAAATGAGCCCTATGCTCCTCCTCACTGTGAGAATAGATCAAAATATCATTAATGAATACCACAACAAACAAATCAACCTAGGGTTTAAAGACCCTATTCATTAGATCCATGAAGATGTCCAGTGCATTGGTCAACCCAAAGGACATCCCTACAAATTAATAATGCACATATCTAGTCCGAAAGGCTGTCTTGGGAATGTCACATTCCCTCACTTTCACTTGATGATACCTCGACCAAAGATTAATCTTAGAGAAATGGCTAGCCTCTTGTCATTGGTCAAACGAATCATCAATTATTGGAAGAGGATACCGATTCTAGATGGTGACCGTATTGAGTTATTGGTAGTCAATAGACATCCTAAGACCCATCCTTCTTCTTGACAAACAACATCGGTACACCCTAAAGGGATCGGGTAGGACTAATATAACCCTTATTCAATAAGTCCCTCAATTGTTCCGTCAACTATTTTAAATCCGTTGGGCCATACGTAAGGGGGAATACAAATAAGTTGAGTGTCGGGGAAGAGTTCTATACCAAAGTCTATTTACCTTTGGGGAGGAATACTAGGAAGGTCATTTGGAAAGACATCAAGAAACACATGTACAACCGAAATCGACTCTATGGGAAGGACTTTGGACTCCACATCCCTAACCCTTACAAGATGCTAAAGACACCCCTTAAAGATCAACTTACGAGCTTTAATACATGAGATGAACCTACCCGTAACCACCATATCATGACTCTCCCACTCAAAGATGGTCTCATTTGGCAATTGCAACTTAACCCTACGAGTTATACAATCAAGAGAGGCATAGTATGCATGCAATCAATCCATCCCAAGAATCATATCAAGATCAATCATATCCAACTCAACAAGATCGCAAGACAATATTTTATGCAAGATGCAAATGGGACAATTTCTAAAGAGCTTTCTAGCAACAATAAATGCACCAATAGGAGTAGATACCTTATAAGACTCATGTAACAATTCAGGTTCAACATGGAGCTTTCGGGAAACAAGGGGTGTAACAAAAGAAAGAGTGGCACCTGGATCCATAAATGCATACACATCAAAAATCAAAGATTTCCAACATATCGGTGACAATATCGGGCACCTTCTCAACTCCTTGCCTCCCATGCAAAGCGTAAAACCAATTATGCATTGGGGCACCATCTTGTCGGCCACCTCTCCCTGAAGAAACTACATTAGCACCTTATGGACAAACCTCCTTACCCTTGTTGCAATTTCAAGGGAAATATACCTTTTTATTACCCACTTCCGCACAACCATAGCATGCATTCGTATCTCTCAAGCATGGGCCCTAATAACCCTTACCACACCTAGGATACACCTCATTAGGAACCACAAGACCAATACCTTGAGTCCTTTGGAAGTCATTGGCAAATCTCCTATTAGAAGCACGAGAAAACCCTTGGTCTAGATGGAACCGGGCACCCCTTCGACCATGGAATTTACCATCAAATCGGACACTTTTTGCTTTATGGCCCCTCCTCGTCCTCAACTTCTCCTCCTCCATTTTTTCGGCATAGGTCATCAAACGGGACAAATCCATATCACTAATCGACATAACGGACCGACATTCCTCACTCACTAAGTCGGACACACCCATCACGAACTTTTTCATTTTAGACCTTAAGTCTATAACCATGTGTGGAGCATACTTTGAGAGTTGGTCGAACATGAGGGCATACTCCCTCATACTCATAGATCCTTGTCTCAAATTCATAAATTTTCCACCAACATAGCTTCCCTAAGTTAAAGAGGGAAGAACTGATTAAGGAAAGCCACCTTGAACTTCTCCCAAAGCACCACACTGTTGACTCCTTTGTCCTCCTTCCATTGATTGTACCATATTTGTTCCACCCCTTTGAGTTATTAGGCCTGCTAACTCCGCCTTATCTTCCGAACACATACCTATGATGGCCAATACCTTGAAGACCTCATCAATGAACTCTTGAGGGTCCTCATCTACCTTAGTCCTATAGAATCCTGAGGGATTTATTCTCATGAAGTCTCTCACCCGATATGCCAGTGTGGGGAGCATGAGGGGCTTGGGCCCCTTTGTTAGCTTGGTTAGCCGTAACTTGTACAAGCAAAGTGAGAGCATCCCAGAGCTCATCAAGGGTCGGTTGCTCCTCGGGTGTGCGGGCTCTTCTTCCTCTTGTGTTAGACATGATCTAGCATAGCGAAGAACAATCATTAGAGTGGAAACCTTACTTTAACTCTATAGCACAACATAAAACATGAAGAAGGGAAACATTTCATAAAACATCACACAGCCTCTTACTCATAGTTGTGATGCACAATACAACCATGAATAAGACTCTAATCGATGTGGTGTGTTGGACTCCGAGGATCTAATAACCTAGTGCAGTGATACTAAATTTGTCACGACCCAAGCCTAGGTCCTAGACGTGACATTGCGCATAGGAAACCTAAAGGTACCCCAAGCAAGAGTCTTAACATATCATTACATATCCATGATCGCGGAAGTAATAAAATACAACAAGAAATGGTAAATAGGGACATCCTTCATATCATAAACATCAAGAAACAAGAGATCCAAGATACATAGCACAGATACATATCATGTCTAACAACACTTCTACTTCATTGATAAGTGTGGAGTCCAAGACAAGCAACCGGGTTTACACTCATAGTCAATACATACATAAAAGAAAGATAGTCTTATAACATATCATAAAATCATAATCATCATCCCTGGAATGTAAGGCACACCAAAAGCTTTAAAGATATCATACTAGCCACGTGGAGGAGGATGCTTAAGTGGCTACATGGTGACATCATCTACACATAGAGCATGTGTTAGTGCGTTTGAATGTACTAAATATGTAGGATGCAATGTAACAATTGACAACCACCAAAAGCAAAATGCATAACATAGGCAATGAATAAGCTTATAGCAATATAACATGTATGAATGATGCTTGAAAAAAAAACCATGCTTATATAGAACATCTTACATGTTCAAGAAGAGACCAATATCATATTGGTGGATTGTCGCACCTACCACCCTTGGTGATAAACGTATTAACCCTATTAATTGGTTGGTGGATCGTCGTACCCTACCACTATTGATGACCAAGGTACCAACCCGCTGACATTGTTATCAAGGTACAAACCCCCCGACATAGTTGGTGGATCATCGCACCTTACCACCCGTGGTGACTGAAGTACAAACCCCCCGATATGGTTATAAAGATACGAACCCCTTGACACGGTTACCCGGTGCATAATCCCAAAGTAGGGCATGGTCACATTACAATACTATAGAGATAATATCATATGCCTATATTCCTTTTATCATCATATAGTCATTTAACTAATAATACATACATTGTGCCTTCAATTCCTCAAGAAAATGATAACCAGACATTTTATCAAATATTTGGCGGGTGTGTAGTGCTAGTGTAACACCTTGGAATTCAAGAATGAAATCATGCTAGAAAATTCAATGTAAAACTATAAATAGATACTTCGTAACACCCTTAAGAAATATACATCAAAATACTTTGCAAATCTCACATTAGATCTTAGATTTATAACTCAAAACATGCTAAAATAGTCACAATTTCATAAACCCTAACATAGTGTGTAGTGATTTTCATAATAAGTAAGACCCATGAAAAATCAACTTTAAATCATGAAATTTTAGGTAAAAGAGAAATTGGGCATCATGGATGAAAGAAACCCATGAAAGAAACCCACATACCTTAACTTTGGAGAATAGCTTGATGAAGATTGGAGATGGAGACTTGAAGCTTGAATGAGAACCTTATGATTCAGATGAGTTTTGACACTTGAATTTTGACTAAAATATTTGGCTAAGTGCTTGAATGAGTATTGGGGAATGTTTTAAAGGATATGAGCGTGAGGGTGAGTTTTGAGACTTCAATTTAAAAGTAAAATATTTGTCTAAGTGCTTAAATGAGTATTGGGGAATGTTTTAAAGGATATGAGTGTGAAATATGGCTAAGTATAGATACTTTCACGTTTGGGAACTCTTAGGCCAAAGACGCAAAAGTCTTGGACCGAATAGCAAAATAGTGCACAAAATACACTATGGCACATTCTTAGCGCATCCAAATTTTGATACGGTTACTCTTAAATCGGGATTATATCCATTCTCACTTAATTGACCCCTTGATCAGGAATATAAAGTCAGATTTTTGATATCATGCATGGATTTTGAGATATGTGAAAGTTATGATTTCGGGCACTTCCGAGGCACATTTTTTTGCACTTTTTAGGATCATTTCAGACACCCTACTTAGAGCATCGCCCACAACATCAGTCTTACCGGGCTGATAATGCACATTCATATCATAATCTTCGAGGAGCTCTAACCACCTTTTTTGTCTCCAGTTAAGATATTTTTAGGTGAACACATATTGGAGACTCTTATTATCGGTGAACACATCAACATGAACCCCATACAAGTAGTGACGCTAAATTTTCAAAGAAAACATCATGGTGGCCAATCCAAGATCATGGGTAGGATAGTTTGTAGAGGCATAAGCTATCGCCTTACCATTTTGCATCAAAATCCAACCCAACCCAATTCTTGAGGCATCACAATACACCACAAACCCTTCCAACCCTTACGGGAAAGATTAGATAGGAACGGAGAAAAGTTTATCTTTAAAAGTGTAGAAAACCATTTCACACTCACTGGTCTACATAATTTTTTCCTTCTTTTGGGTCAACTTAGTCATAGGAGAAGCAATAGAAGAGAACCCATTTATAAACCTCCGGTAATAACCGCCAAACCCAAGAAACTTCTAATGTCTTATGGAGTCAAAACTTACATTTTTTATATTTGGCATACAACTTCTCCTCCCTCAAAATTTGCAATACCACACTCAGGTGATCCACATACTCCTCTTCACAATTGGAATAGATCAAGATATCATCAATAAAAACCAAAACATGAATCAAGGTAGTATTTAAAGACAATATTCATAAGATCCATGAATATAATCGGTGCATTAGTAAACCCAAGGACATAACCACAAACACAAAGTGCCCATATCTAGTCCGAAAGGCTGTCTTGGGAATGTCAGACTCCCTCACTTTCACTTGGTGATACCTGGATAGACGATCAATCTTATAGAAGTAACTAGCCCCTTGAAGTATATAGAAAAGGTCATCGATCCTTGGTAGAGGTTACTTATTCTTGATGAAGACTCTATTAAGTTGCCGGTAACTAATACATATTCTAAGAGAACCATCCTTCTTTTTCACAATTAAAACCAGTGCACCCCAAGGTGATTGACTAGGCCTTATAAAACTCTTTTCCAATAAATGCTTTAATTGTTCTTTCAACTCCTTTAACTCCACGTCTTTCTCATTACTTAGATTTTTTTCTCACTCTAAAAAACCTCTCTAAAACAATGCTCTCTAAGAAGTACTCACTGTCAGATTCGCCACAATGGCGCGTGAGGTGCTGGTGGATGGTGGCTGGCTGTCAGACTAATCTCATTAGAAGAACCTTGACATGGTGCAACCACATATACAAAGCATGCGCACTGATTCGACCCACAACTCCAACAAATCTCTGATCAGTCCAGCAATCGCTGAACAAGTTTCTGAAGAGGAACTATCTAGGGATCAAAAAATAATTTCCCTTATGAGTTTTAGACAAATTGGAGTGATTCCAAGAATGGGGGATGAATCTACATCCCTTGATTCTATCTATGGTCAAATATTCATACCAATCTACCATCCCAATTACGAGTGTTGGACAGGTAATTTTGGCGAGAATTGCCTGAGATGCAACTTGAAATTTGACCTCCTTCTATGAAATTTTGTGACATAAGACCACCTAGGATGGATTCTCCAGCTCATGCAGCTTCGTTGGGTAAATTTGTGGCTAATTCCACCGGTGGGATCCATGGCAAATCAAATTCTGGCAACGGCAACAGACCACCGGTGAGATTCAATGGTCAAGACATATGTCAATTGACTCCTGGGACCAAGAAAATCTGAAAAATCCCCATTTGTTAATGCATCGATCTCAACGAATTTGGAAATAAGGGTTTTGCCGGACACAAATAGTGATGTTAATTCTCTGGTGAATCCCTGCGGTCATGACTTATGTCCACTGACTCCTAGAACCATGGAGAATCTGGAGGTAGCAAAATCCCTAAACTCTAATGCTCCTATTCCATCAAATTTGGGAACTAGGGTTTTACCTAATCCCGTTGGTGGTACAAACTATCTTGAAAGATTCAACAGGAATGAGCTACAACAAAATAAAGTTGGCAACAAAGGGAATCCCTTAGGACCAAAATCCCTAATTATTAATGTGGAAAATTTGATTAATTTGAATTTTATAGTTTCTCAAGTCGAAATTGATTTTGCTTTAATTGACCCTAGGAATGGGGATAATTCTAAAACTGGGGTGTCTAAGAATAAATTATCTATCCTTCCTGATAATCAGAGCAACTTGGTGATAACTAATGATGAGGGTAGTTACTTGAAGGGCCATGACTATGCTACTGGCAAAGGTTCTTGATCCATCTCATGTTTTCGATACTTATGCTAATATGAATAATGGTTGGGATTTTACTAAGTCTAGGAAGCACACTTGTGTTAATTCTTAGGATCAACATAAACGTTTGGCTGTGGATCCTAAAGCTTTTGAGAATACTCCAAATCAGTATAAACTGGTGAGTCAACATAGGGTTATTGGTCTTGAATCTTCTCAGCACTATATGTCTTGTAATAATGTAGTGAATTTCAACAAGAGTGTTACTGGTAAACCTGAATCTGGGAAAAATTTCCCTGACCAGACTACTGCTCAAACTATATTCCAACCTGCCAAGCCCCATGATCTCACCAAGCTAATCTCTAATTTTAAAAGACATCCTGGTTCTAACCAAAACTTCCAACATCGACCTCATTTTGAGAATGCTACCAAGACATCTACCACAAATGCTAATACTTTCCCCAAACCTAACCAAATCCTTGAATCTGCTCACTTCACTATAGTACATTCCTTTGTTACCAAGTTAAGGGCTAACCAGGACAAAACTGAGATTCCTCTTTATATGGGCCCCCGATCTTCACTACCAGATAGGGTCTTCCCGCAGTCATATTCAAAATGCATGACTATATGATCAAGCTAGCCAACAAATGCAGAAACACTCCTGTTGGGAAATTTTCTAATACTATGCCTAAGATTGAGCTAATCAGAAAGAGTTTTATACAGCAAACTCAGTTGATAGGTGGTGTTAAAATTTCCTACTTCAATGCAAGGCATATTTATATTGATCTGGATAATGAAGCAGATCATAATACCATTTGGACCAAGCAGAAAATGTTCATTGAGGGACAATTCATGAGGATTCTACTATGGACACCAACCTTCACTCTAGAGAAAGAGACACATTTTGCCCCAGTTTGGGTAACACTACCTGAACTTCCTTGGCATTGCTACAACAACGAGTTTATTTCAGCCTTGTTGGCCCCTATTGGCAAGACTCTTTACCTGGATGCTGCTTCTATTCAGAAGACAAGGGGTAGTGTTGCTAAAGTTCGGATCCAATTTGATATCACTGTGGAAAGACCATCCCACATTTGGATGGGTACTAATTTGACAGACTTTACTATTGGTAGATGGCAAGTAGTGCAAAATGAGTGGTTACCCGATTATTGTGTATACTACAAACACCAAGGACATTTGGAACAAGGATGTAAAGTCAAACAAAGTGATGAAGAAGAGATAAGGAGCAAGGATTCTGAGAAGAACAATAGCACTTCTAATTCTAGAAAGGCTCAACTTGATCAGGTGAATCTTCGCCCTACTCCTATGGTTATAGATGCTACTAATGATTTTTCTCATGATGCAGATCTAGTGCAAAAACAAAATGCTATAAGCAAAGGAAAATAAATTGTTCACCAGGAATAATGGCATGCTCCAAAAACTAGAAATCAAAGGAGGAAGAATAAAAAGGTTCAACAAATCAAGCATTTTTTCAAAGCAACACACAGTGGCAAGCAAGAGACCAAAAATCAAATGAGCACATGACTCAACCTATGGATTTGTTGAACAACAACCAAAGTGATATGCATACTAATAATACACCTTGTGCAGTAGACAAGAATGCTGAAACTAACAATATTATTGAGGGTCCTATTGTTGTAAATCAAGCAGACTTACAGGAATCTGATAAGGGTGCAAATGAGGACCATAATAATATCTTGAATCAAAAGGAAGCAAACAGCCTAGGTATTGACTTATCTACCCTAGATGGTGTGATTCTTGCTATCCAGAGTCAATGTGCCATTCCCCCTAGACATGTTGATTATGGTAATGTTATTTCCTCTCCCTATATCCCCTCTTGTGTTGTTATTGTTGAAGTTTGTGATGGTGAAGGGGTTGAGAAGGAGAACCATGCTAACCTACAGCAAAAGGAACCAAGGGGTGGGAATTTGTCTCATGTTTTGCATGAGAACCCTCACAATCACCATAATTTAGACACTAGAGCCCCTGCTACCACTCCTACTCAGGTTCAGAATCAACAACAACCAGATACGTCTCATCAGCAAATTGATATGGGTACTCCAGTGCAACAAATAGTTTGTATGGCCAAAGGATGTTGGTTCCTTTGCAAGCACCAGCACTATGGGTTCCTGATCTAAGAAGAATATTATGAGTTAGAAAATAAGAGATGCTGAAAAAAAGAGGAAGGAAAATATTTATGTCCAGCTGAGCAAAGATCAGACTCAATCTGATGGAAATAGTACTGGTGTCAATTGTAAAAAGTTTATTCTGATAGATGATTACAATCCTGTCACTATCACTCTTATTCAGAGATTTACTCTGGGCTAACCTGATCAAAACCTTGAAAAAGCTGTTAATTAGACTATTGTTGAGTGCATTTTTAATACTATTTCCACTATAGTCCCAGACTTTGATGAATATGGGGTCTTAAAAGAAGAGGATTAATTAGACAAAGACTAACACCTCGTGGAAGAGAATGAAGAAGATGATGATGAGGTTACTGATCAGTTAATTATAGCTTTCAGTCAAACAGGTGTTTTTTTAGAAGAAAAGGTTCAACAGGTTTCAAGTGAGCAGGGTCTATCAACCCGGGGCTTCCAGCATGCCAGAATGAAAACCATGAAGATGAGTCCTACCAAATTTGCCCTTTTAGGCAGACCAAATACCAAATCAGTCAGCTCTAACTGTTCTTAATGATTAAGAGCATCATATGGAAAGTAAGGGGTGTTAACGCCCAGGGTGTTATGGAGAGAATCAAAGCTCTTACTACTATCTATCAATTTGATTTTATTGTCATCTTGGAGCCTTTTTCTGATAGTTCTCAACTCCAAAGTTTTAGGATCCAACTTAAAATGGATTTTGCTGATTGTAACTATAGGAGTAAAATATGGTTGATGAGCACAAAAAATGTGAACTGTAGGATCCTTTTCAATGAAGATCAACACATTAAATGTAATCTCAAACATAATATGTGTTCTCATCCTTTCATGATTACTTTTGTTTATGCAAAGTGCAAAGATATTCTCAAAAATCCTCTGTGGGACAGATTGTTACTTTAGGCCAACACTGACAACCCTTGGTGTGTTATTGGAGATTTCGATGTTATTATTTGTTCGAAGGAGAAATTGGGTGGAGTTCCTTAAAACATGTAAAAGAGCTTTGATTTTATTATTACCATTGAAGCTTGTAGTCTTATGGATATGGAATTTAATGGACAGAAGTAAACCTGATGCAATCACAGAGATTTCAATAACAAAATATGGAATATATTAGATAGGGCTTTGATAAATAATAGATGGTTGGAGTGTATGCCTTTCTCTTTTATTTATATCCTTCTTTTACTGATACTGATCATACTCCACTGTTGCTAGAAATGGTTGATAATCAAGCGAAGCATGTTAAGTATTTCAAGTTTCTAAACTTCAAGACATAACACCATTCTTTTATTGGCACTATTAGGGACAACTGGAAGAGTCTTGTGAACGGTAATCCTATGTGGGTGTTTCACTTCAAATTGAAGAGGCTATCTTCCATCCTTAGCAACTGGTCCAAAGTTTCTTTTGGCGACATTCATGCCAAAATGAGGGAGTTTGAGGGGAAAGTTGGAGAGGCAAAAGGTAAGTTGATTAGTACTAATGATGATGTTGACAGGGTTGCTCTACGTGATTTAAAGATAAAGTAGATAAGATATCTTAAGGTGGAAAATTCAGTTCTCGAACAAAAGACTCAGCTCCATTGATTTCAAGAAGGGGATGTGAATTCTAGTTACTTTATGCTATAATTTGGGGTAGAAGGAGAAGACCGCATATACACACCATTAAAGATGAGGAAGGAAACTGGTTCCAAGGGGATGAGGAGATTTCTACTGTTTCTTGTAATCACTTTTAGAAAAAATTTTACTGCAGAAGTCAAGTACATCATGGATCATGCTCTTCAATGTATTCCTCACATGGTTATTGATGAACAGGATTATAGCCTTCAGATCATGCCCACTTTATATAAGTTGAAAAGAGTTGTCTTCTTTATGAATCATAACTCAGCTATTGGTCCTGATAGTATAAACGGGAAATTTTTATAGACTTGTTGGGATATTATCAAGGAGGATTTGCTCAATGTCATTCATGCTTTCTTTTGTGGTCATATTATTCCCAAATATTTCTCTCATGCTTGTTTGGTTTAACTCCCAAAAGTAAACCAACCAAACAAAAGTTCGGAGTTCAGATGCATTAGTATCAGCGATTTCCCTAGTAAGATTATCTCTAAGCTTCTTTGTCAAAGACTTGCCAATATTCTTCCTAACCCGATTTCTCTCAGTGAGTCTACCTTTGTGATAATAGGAACATTTCTGAGAATGTTATGTTGGCTTAAGAGATTATTCATCAGATTAAGAAGCCTAATGAAGGGGGTAATGTGGTCATCAAGCTTGATATTGCTAAAACATATGGCAGAGTTTCCTTATCCTATACCTATCTAGTTCTAAGAAGAATGGGGTTTGGTGAGACTTTCATTGACATGGTTTGGAGGATTATGTCTAACAACTGGTACTTTATTATTGTCAATGGTGCTAGACGTGGCTTTTTTCACTCTTCTAGGGGTCTCAAGTAGGGTGACCCTCTTTCATCTGCTCTATTTATTTTGGGTGCTGAGGTGTTATCTAGACTTCTCAATAGAATCCAGTTCATCCCTGATTATCATGGTTTTATCATGGAAAGGAATGGTCCACAGGTGAATCACCTCAATTTTGTAGATGATGTCATTATTTTTACTTTTGGTTCCACTAAGTCCCTTGAGCAAATCATGAAGACTTTGTCTACTTATAA
This sequence comes from Solanum clarkiae, assembly GCA_011800125.2. Taxonomy (NCBI): domain Eukaryota; kingdom Viridiplantae; phylum Streptophyta; class Magnoliopsida; order Solanales; family Solanaceae; genus Solanum; species Solanum clarkiae. Next base: position 15,103 of record JAABOM020058179.1, on the reverse strand, counting down.
GGGCATGTCTGGTCAACTCATCAATAAAGATAAGAGCCGTTTTGTGGTAGCCCCTTTTGCTTTTAATGCTAATGTCAGTAGAATTAGGAGGGTTACTGGTTTCGCTCAAACAAAGAGTCCTATGACTTATTTGGGGTTGTATTGGAAGACAAAGAATTATTTTTTACTCTGGGCTAGATGCTAACAGCCATCCTCACAGGCCGTGGCAGGATTCATGGTCATAATCCTGGGTGTAGGGTCTCTTGGTAACATTTATTTCACCAAGTGTCATTTAACATACCATTACACGGACTGTGTAGCTTCACACGGCCCGTGGAGGTCCCCGTTTGGGTGACGAGACGCGAATTTTTCTAAGTGTTCCAACTTTAAATTTTTAACCAAGTCTCATCTCACGGGCACTCCACACGACCTTGGAGTACCAAACGACCCGTGGGGCCTTCAGTGGGTCATCACTTTGCAAATTTTTTCATTCGTTCATTAATGGCGTTTTCATGAATTTAATGTACTCTAATGACCTTTTTAGACTTCCAATGCTATCTTAACCTCTCAAAAAGACCTAAACCCTATACCAAAGATCATACTCATTACTCTTAACTGGAATACACCCTCAAATTCTCTCAAGAGCCTCTAGCAAAACACCAATACAACTTCAATGAAAGTCAAGAGCAAGCTTTGGACTCCAAGAACCACGTCCAAGCTTCAAGTCTTTCACAACTCAATTCCAAGAAATTCAAGATCTAATGTATGTGGGTTTCAACCATTGGGTTCTTTCACCAATGGTGCCAAATCTTCTATTTCTATGAAAATACATGTTTCTAAGTTATATTACTTATGGGTATTGTTCATTAGTGATTATGATAATATACTACATTGAGGTTTCATGAAAGGTTGATAGAAAACTCATATTTGCTCATTTTAAGTCCATACCATGTGATGATTTGCCTATTATGATTATGCATGTTTAAGGCTATATAACTATGAGTTATTGTGATATTTGATGGAGATTTTTAATGTATTTCACATGAGGGTTTTAACATGTATTGGTGGGTTGATTTACATTAGAATCTCTCACATGATTTCTCACTTGAATTACATGATTTTGAACTAACATTACACACCCATCAAATGTTTGATAAAATGCCTTATTAAGGATTCTTGAGTTATTAATGGTCAAATGCATGACTTATGAGTGTAGTGACTTTGTGATGATGAAAGCAATGTACATATGAGTTGTTTGCTTGAAAAGTTTCTGTAATGTTGCAAGTTGACCACCCCTTGTTGCGGGTGTGCTATATTTCAATCACCAAGGATAGTAGGGTGTCACAACCGTCAATCAATTAAGGGGTTATTCTGCAATTCCCAAGAGTGGTAGGATGGAGAAACTATCAACCAATTGAGAGGTTGATACCTCAATCACCATTGATGGTAGGGTATGACAACCATCAACCAATTGAGGAGTTGATACCTCAATCACAATGCATAGTAGGGTGTGACAACCATCAACCAATTAAGGGTTTGATATCTTAATAACCATGGATGGTAGGGTGTGACAACCATCAACGAATTATGGGGTTGATACCTCAATCACCATGGATGGTAGGGTTTGAGAACCATCAACCAAAGGTGGTTGTAGGGCATGGACTCTATAATGATGGTATCTTATACACATGTAATATGTTCTATATAAGCATGTTTACTTCAAGTATCAATCATGCGTGTCATATTGCTCTATGCTCATCCACTGCTTAATTATGCATTTCAATTATATTGCCTATCTCTTTTTGCATTGCATCCTACATACATAGTACATTCAAAGGTACTAATGCATATTCTATGCCTACATGATATTACCATGTAGGAACGGATGCTCCTCTGGATCATCCTACTCATGGCTAGCTTTGATATTTTGAAGATAGCTTGTGGTGAGTCCTCAAGTTCGGGGAAATTAGCCTTTCTCTCTCTTGCTTATGCTATTTCCTTATGATGAGCAATTTGATACTAAAAGGGTGATCCCAAAAATTTTGTCTTGGCCCACGCCCAATCTATGTAAGAGGTGCTGTTGGACAAGTGATGTAATTACATTTGAGCCTTGATTCTTTATGATTTATGCTATGAAACTCTTCTCTTTGTCCTTATCTTTAATTGTATATTCTTGATATTGTTTACCTTACTTCTGCGACTAAGGATGTGTGGATGATAAGCTAAGAGGCTTGTTTAGGGACTCTTTGGCTTCCCATTTGTCGTGTCACGTCTAGGCCCTAGGCTTGGATCTTGATAGCACCCTACATAATTAGTACATTCCAAGTACTAACTCATACCCTATGCCCACATGATATCACCATGTAAGGGTCAGAGCTCCTTTCCACCCTCCTCCTCAATGTGGCTAGATGGATCTCTTGAAGATTACTATTGGTGTGTTCTCCACTTTGAGGACAACTACCATTTATTTCCATGCTTTTAGTAGGACTATTCAACTTTTGGACACTATCTTTGAGAGTGAGCATGGGAGATATCTTGGCCGTTGCTCTATTCATAGTTAGAGGTGTTGTTGGATATATGGGTTGTATGTTGTGATCTCGATTGTTATTATGTGTATGTATTGTTGGAATTTTTCCTTAGTCCCTTATTCTCTCTTTGCGGTGAATGTTTTTTATGTTGTTAAGAGGAAGTCCCAAGTTTCTTAATTCCCTCATAGCATGAGTCATACATACCCGCCCCTTAGAAATATTTGTTGTGTGATTCATATTTATTCTTTTCCCCATAACATCCCCATAGAATGAGTCCAAAGCCACATTCCCCTTAGAAATTAAGTGCAATGTGCTCATTTATCTTTCATTTGCTTTCGCGAAATCAATAATGGGCTACGCATGCTCAATAGGATTGTTTTGGGATCTCTTCATGTTCCTATTCGTTGTGTCATGTCTAGGCCCTAGGCTTGGGTTGTGACATTAAGGTACTTTTTGAATTATATTAAGTGTATCCAACGTGGTCTAAGATTGTAATGGACATCCAAAGTCAAGCAAAGTTCAAAAACTTTTCCATCAACTATGTTTCGATTTTATTTCATATAAGGGTCAACTTTAAATGACCATATATCTCAACTCAAAATAAATTAGGTGATTTATTACCTATGAAATTAAATTCTTTTAAGTCCTCTTTCTAATGCCGCCAATTTTTTCCTATGTGGAGTTTTCACAGAAGAGTTATTTTACCATTTTACTGAATCATGTATGATATTCCCAATTCAAAAAGTCAAGTATCAATTCAGCGCATCGCCAAATGCACCCGGTACATCGCGGATAGAACTCGGCGCATCATTGAATTTGATCGCTGAATGGTTCTAAAAACCCTAAAAAGATGTAATTTTAGGCTATCTAATGGTCTCATATGGTGGTTCACCGATTGGTGATGTGCTGTAAAAATACAGCACATTTGATGCCTAAAACCTGGGATTTTTGGTGTTCTCAATGCGACTTCTATGGTTTTTATGTGTTTTTGTGTTTGTTTTAATAGAAAAAGTAGGTTGGCACAATTTTAGGGAAAGTTGAAAGTTTTGTTGATTTCGAGGATATACAGGACCCTCTAAGAGTTATAGCTCTGTCTACGAGTCATAGGGGTGGTCTCATAGGGACTTCTATTGTTAAAAAGCAAAGTCTGATAATTTGAAGTTTAGCTATACGAGACTCAATTATGAATCATAGACCTCACTACAACTCGTAAAAGGGATGTTCCATTTACTTCTAATGGTAATGAAGATTAGACCAAGAAATGCAGTTGTAGACTATGAGAAGTCAATACGAGTAGTAGAACAGACTACGATAGTAACTGCGACTTGTATTAGGCACCGATCAGTTTTTCTAATTAATTTATGGACTTATTTGTAAATACTACATATTGTATATTTTAGGTTTTTACCCAAAACGTTTTACGTATTGTGGGAGAGTTTACACAGAAATACTTAGACAGCACGAAATTTTGGAGTAGACTTTTAGGGTTTACCTTTGGATACTACATTTTGAAGATTAGATTCACTTGTGGATTCATTACATCTTTCAAACTTGTGATTTTAAATACAAAGTGCGTTTTATTGTTCTTCAATCTCTTTGTGTAAATTCTTAACTATGTCTTCCATATTCCTTGTTGATTTATTTGCCCAAGCTATGAGTTGCTAAACCCAAAGCTTGGGGTTCTAGGAACCATGAGAATCTAAGATAGAAAACTCGGATTATTTGCACATTCGATGATGTGTTCTCGTCTAATCAACCAAACCCGGCCAAGGAGAGGTTGAATGGGACAATGCTTAATGGTTAGTTTTGCATGACATTGAGACCGACTAAGTCCCATAGTGAAATTCGACCTTCACCTTCAGAAGAGGGCTGGAAGATCCTAAATTATCGTCTTGCATGCAATGTCCTAATTGAGAGTTGTGTTATATTGGTAGATTAAGTTAGTAAATCACGGGGAACACAATTTCACAAATTGCTCTCCAATTTGATTGTCTCTCCTTCTTATTAGTTTAGTTTAATTTTCTATCAATCATTGTAAAGCCCCCCCCCCCCTTTTTTTAGAGAATCAAGTAGTTAACATTTGAATTGATTATTAGTAAACCAAGTTGCAAGAGTACTATATTCCCTATGGGATTCGACCCTAACCTTTGTTAGGTTTTTATTTTGATGATCGCTTTGACCGTGAAATAGAGACGTATCTCAGGTGTTCATTAAGAAAAAAGGCATCGTTGCCAGGGAATACGGCGATACTTTGATTTGGTTTCACTAGTAGCATAATTCAAGTGTTAATGTCTTAGTTCTCTTGTATTTTACTTTTGTTTTTGTTTTTGTTGGTTTAGCTTCTTCGTAGGGTATACTAGGTATGTGTGCCCAATATAAGGAGTCAAGGCATTCCCTTAGCTCCAATTGATTTAGAGATCGAATGTGTTGCAAGGAGAATGGCTCAAGCGAATGCTAATGTCATGCTGAATGAAGCTATAAGTCGGAATGATGATATTGAGGATAGGGATGAAAATCCACCACCATTAGAGAATAGGCCACAACCTAGGGATTTCAATGAGAATGCAAACAGATGGAATCAATATAGATTGAATCCCATGGCCCTGGACGTGATGGGAGCTATAGTGTTGCCACCATAACCGTCTACACTAAGTTCATGGTGTCAAGTGGATTGCTCCAAATTCTTCAGAATCGTGGTTTGTTCGTGGGTCTACCTTTTGCGGATCCTCATAGCCATTTGCATAATATAGCTTTTATATGCAAGAGTACGATGGGGATACAAAATCTCTCTATAGATGTTGTTAGGTTGCATGTGTTCCCTCTCTCTCTTACTAGTAACGTAGAAGTATGGCTATCAGAACTCTCACAAAGCACAATCACCAATTGGGCAGATTTACAAAAAGCTTTTTTTGGAAAGGTACTTCCCAAGGTCAAAGAAGCTCAAATTAAAAGACTCAATCAACAATTTTGAGCAATTATCAAGTGATTCAATCAGTACAATGTGGGAGAGATTTATAAATTGTTTGAGAAGTGTCCAAGACCACAAAATTATTGACGATGCCTTGGTGGAGAATTTGTATCGTGTCCTTGATGAAAATAGTCAAACTTGTGCAGATACTAGAATTGGGGGTGTGTTGTTGGATCAACCATTCACAAGGTTTATCAAGAGACTGGAGCAAGTGGTCAAAATCAATAGAACATGGGGGCAAAGGGAGATAGCTTATACAAGAAAGTCATGTGCGGTGAATTTAATTTTGGAGCAAGCTAAGATCAACGAGGAGATCATGCAACAACTTTCTCAAATCCGCACAAGTATAGACTTGGTGGTTAAGCAAAATCATGAAAAAGTGCATACGTTAGTCCACCAACTTCCTAGTGCGCCCACCTATGAAGAACATTTTTATAATGAGGATGCTTGTTTTTTTAGTGATCAAGTGGGGGGTTTTCGAAACAATGTCCACGGGTCCAATGCGAACTATCGGCGTCAAGGGTCCAAAAACCAAGGTCGAACTTAATATTGGAAAGGTAGTTATATAGATAACCGTGGGGGTTATTTTGAAAGGAATAGGGTTCCATAAGCCATGTGAGGTAGAAGAGATGGTTTTCAAAATGGTCCATATGTGCCATCCCATAATCGTGATTGTAGGGCAAGTAATTCAAGGATTGAAGAGATGTTTGTACGACTGATGAAAAAGGTCAAAACTGAAGATGAGACTTTAAAGGGAATAAAATCCAATATCTCCCGAACACATCAAATGATAGAGGCTCATTTGGTGGCCATCAACCAACTCGAGCAACAATTAAGCCTAGTTTCTACTCAATTGTATCAATACCAAAAAGGTACATCGCCAAGCAATATGGTTCAAAACACGAAGAATGATGGGCACTGTATAGCATTTATGACTAGGCGAGGTAAGAGTACACCTGATCCTCCAATGCTGGTAGTTGTGGATGATGTGCATGAAGAGACAATTACCAATAAGGTTGATAATGAACAAAAAGAAAGCAATAAAGATGGGGTGAGTGGTGAAATTGTTAAGGAGACGAAAAAGAGTAAGACCATCCCAAGGTCTTCTCCGCCCTTTCCGCAAAGACTAAAACAAAAGGAAGAGGATGGTGATTTCAAACATTTTATCTCCATGTTAAAGCAATTGTCCATCAACATTCCTCGTATTGAAGCATTGGAGAAAAGGCCCGGGTATGCTAAATACATGAAGGACTTGGTGACTATGAAGCACATGATAAGGAAAGAGCTTTTGCAAGAGCTCAAACATTGTAGTTACATTTCCAATAATCCTTGGTTCAAAATTGGGAAGACCCCGGTGCGTTTACCATCCCTTGCACCATCAGTGATGTAAAGTTTGCAAGAGCAATGTTTGATCTGGGAGAAAGTATTAATTTGATGCCTCTTTTTTGTGTTTAACAAGCTTGGTTTGGGTTCTCCTACTCCTGCAAGAATGAGGTTGTTAATGGTGGAAAAAACAATTAAGAAACCAAAGGGAATACTTTTTGATATGTTGGTAAAAGTTGACAAATTTATATTCCCAGCGAATTTTATGATTCTTGATTGTGAAGTTGATTTTGAGGTCCCTATTATCTTAGGAAGATCATTTCTGGCCACTGGGAGAGCCCTGCTGCACAGGGATTCTGGTTAACTCAGATTTAGGGAGAATGATGAAGAAGTGGTTTTTGACATCTGCCAATCTATGAAGCATCCGGATGAATTGAAAAGTGGAGTTTGGGCAGTTGAGGAATTATGAGTACTCGTGATGGCTAAATCATGTTGCGACAACAAAACAGGCACTACTTGGGAGGCAACCCAAGCATTTTTCATGTTCTAGCTCAGTTTTGATGTTAAGTTTTCAATATTAGAATTTTGAGTTTATTGGTTGTGTGTGCTTTGATTGTTATTATTGGACATTAGATTAGCAGTATTTTGGATAATGGTGTTTTTTAAGAAGAATGTGCAAGTGTTGGACAAGAATTGCTGATTTGTTGAGATTAGCATCTGAAGCAGTCTCTACCATCAAGATTACGAGTCATATTGCACTTTATGACTCGTAACCTACCTTGTAGAGAGTTACAGTGAGCAGGATTAAAAGTGCACTCCATCTAGAAACAAACTTTACAACTCATTTTCAACACTACGAGTCATGAATGGGGTTCGTAGAAAGCAGGTATGTTTTCATATTTTTGTAAGTGTTAGGTGGTCTACAAGACCAGGACCTATAACTCATAGTCTAAACTATGACTTGTAGTCAGGGATTCGTAGACCCAACTCAGTAATTTCTAAATTGTAACATGGTAAGGTATAAATAGGGGTCAAAATTATATTGACCCAAATTTTAACCCTAATCAACGAAAAATTACCCCAATCTTTTTCCCCAACCCTTTTTTCGACTATTTTTCTGGTGGTGTTTTCACATTTCTGACGGGCATAGTCAGTCAGGTGGCTAGGGTTTCAACAGCATTATTCTACTTTTACTTTCTCCTATTCATCCATTTATTCGGGTAAGTTCCTTGGTTTATTTTTAACTTCAAAAAATGACCTTGCTTCAAAAGGTTTGAAGGATGATGAAATTGTAATGGTGCCAAGACGTGTGATTCTTGTTCAAGTTGAGATTGTGAGGGAGAATTTTTGGTCGCCATTAGTTAAATTGATTGTTTTGGCTCAAAGTTGAAGGCTTTGTCTCTGTTAGTGTAATTCGATTATCATGCTATCATGTTCCTTGTTGATTAAATAGTTGACATTGGGTTATGAATACTCATTTTTTTAGTACAATAAAGGCATAATAGTGGAGAGTTACTATGAGGTGGTTGGAATAAGGAGTTGATTATTTCCTATTTTGCTTGTTGAGCTAGTCCCAAATTGATTTTGAATGTTTTTGAGTGATCTTTGCGTGTGATTTAGGGGTGGTGATATGGGTACATGTTTGAATGAGTTCGGGAGTTCTGACTTGATTGAGTGCAGATTGCTATACACTTATTGATAGGGTAGATTTTTGTTTGAAATCATGTTTGGGGTACGGGTGACTTGTGTTTCTCATATGAATTTCATGTACTCGCTTCGATGCCGCTAGATTGGTGTTTGAATTGTTCGTAGGGCCCATGTGGTAAGTCGACGTACTTTAGGTACCTATTGCTTCCTATTACAGGAGTTTTCTATGACTCGTAGATGAGTCTATGAGTTGTAATTTCCTCTTGTAGGAAGTGAAAGTGACTTAAAATTCCTATGTACTTACCATACGAGACCCACCTATGGCTCGTAGATCCCTCTACGAACCATAGATGGGTCTCGTGGACTCATGACTATTTGAATTTTGCTCCCTGGAACCTTATACGAGACCAGTATACGACCCATAGCTATTGTTACGAGTCGTAACTGTATCTTATGTGCTCTTCTAGTATTCATCATTGTTGTACACCCTTGGTTTACGTAACCATGTTATGACTCATAGTCCTATCTAGTCTCGTAACGAGCCTCTATATCGTGCACCTGCAGCTGATCCAAGTCACCGTTCTTATTTTCTTTTGTTTTCATTTGTTGGATGTTTGGGGTTGATTTTGGTACTTTTTATGATTGTTTTTCACATATCATGCCCCCTAAAAGTAAACTTGCAGCAATTAAAGCCTTGATGAACTTGTTAATGAGCCTACAGATATTGAGCACTGGGTGACAATCAGACCCAGTTGAGTAGGTCAATTGAGGCTCTTAATGTTCATCCAGATCCTAGGGCCAAGGTGCCTCAAGCAATGGCAGCTGCAGTTAGAGCAGCAAATACTCCGATTCTTGTTGATTGCTCTTCCCAGTCTGATAGGGAAGGAGATGGGAAGAGTGACGATTCCTCCCAGTATAATGAGAAGGGTACGAAGGATGGTAGTGGTATGCCTCAGATGACTCCTTCAAGAATGGAGTCAAGTTCAGAGAAAGGATCTCAGGTCAAAGGAGATATCGGGTCCTCGGTCACCCCATTATCGTCGTCAATATCGGATGCTAACACTCACCTGTAGGGTATCGATGGTATGACGACCATATTTGATGAGGGTCTACAGCCAAAACGGTAAGGGAAGACCATGCGATAGATATACTAGGAGACCTAATTGATTTCGGATGGATTGAGATATGCCACAAGACTTGAGGACACAATGACATGACACAGGCTCAGTGATTGACTAATAAGCTTGGGCGCTATTCCCAAACTTTGGTTCAGGAGTTTTAAGCAAGTTATGCATCCACCACTCTTCATGATCCTCCTAAAGGGAAGAAACCTCTCGAACAGCCTAGATTGAGAAAGGTGTTAGTGAGGGGACGACTGGTTGAATTTCAAAAGAAATAATTTGTCGAGTGCTTTTTGATCCCTAGTACCGGGCTTTGGGGTCAACAACCGAGTTTGATCATGCACTAATACAAGTTAGGATAGTATTAATCACATAAGATTAAGTACATAGGACTGAATTATTGAGATGGGTGGCCAGTCACATTGCTGAGGGTGGCCAGAGCCTGCCTGGGTCACCACACACAAAGTCTATTGTGAAGGCGTCACTATCTTTCCCCACCAATTTTTCGTGGGCGATTGTCAGATGTCGCATCCAACCCATATTAGCAGACAATGTATGAATATCGGAGGGAGTAGTTTTGGTAGCCCGCATTCTAGATGGCTACAACATTAGTTAGGCTCGACTTATAGCGAAGCAGATTCATGAGTCGGCGCCCAAGAGGACCACCTCCATGCAATTTTCGATCGTGATCTACGCACTCTGCTTAGAGTATGTGGAGCGGATATATCATCTTGGTCTATTGGTAGAGGCCCTCCACACTCAAGATCCCATCCTGCTAAAGGATGATAAGAACCAGATGGTGCTTAAGAATGCATAACATCCTCTTATGCCTGATACATTTACTCCGAAGCCACCACATGAGGTTTCGATGGCTGCTCCCACAATACCTCTGGCTACGACTACTGAGGAGAGACCCAGTAGCAAGAGGCATTCGATATTGAGAGGGTTTCTTGTGTACTTTTCTACATCAAAGATTCTCACACTGCAAACGGTTCACGTGTTCGCTATTGCTTTGTAGGCCATGGCGCAGAGGTGATCATAGACTGAGGCTCAGTTATCTCGGCTCATGCTGTAGCTTAGACCATGGGTCCGAAAAATTCTTGTTGACTCAAAGGCTCAATGCAAGGCATTCACCATTTCTACAGTTAACAATCATATTACTACAGTGGATGCCCACATTAACTCCGACTAGCCGAGGCCTGGCTATCAGACTTTTCAGGCTTTAGTGAGGAACTAGCTAAATTTAATGCTGACTTGAGTTCCTCATTAGCTACTCTAGGTATAGTTCCTGAGGATACATCCTCGGAGACGCTATTTTATTTTTTTGGCTTTGGAGGATCACACACATCCCTCCCACGGGAAGAGACCCCTTGTTGAGGATGATGGTACTGAGGAGAGGTGTGTGCATTAGAGCACCTTTGAGGTTGATGAGGAAGAGACAGAGGATGAGCTCGGGGCTATCTTGAGGATATCGAGAGAAGAAGAAGAGTAGATATAAGCCCAGGAGAAGGATAGACTGATTGGTGTTGGCTCATCCAGTGCAATTGCCATGGAGACTACCCCACCGGAGGGAGATGATCAGAAGTAGCCTGAGACTTGTGCTTAGGCGCCAAGATATGTTTATATTTTGACCCCTTGTTGTTACGACCCAATCCCAGGACCTAGAAGTGACGCGACGAATGGAGAACCGGAAGAAACCCACATACAAGCCTCTTACCATATCATTTACACATCCTTGGTCATGGAAGCAAAATAACAACAACGGTAGATATAAATGAGGATAAAGGAACTAAGGGAAGTCTTTGATAGCACAAAATGTATAAGAATCAAAGCTGAAGCATAAGTACATCATTTGTCAAACAATACCTCTAGCATATATTGGGCAGGTGCCAAGACACTTTCCGGGCTCACCCTCATAGTATAAAATACTCAACATAAAGATAGAAAAACAAAAGTAGCAAAGCTAGTGTCCTCAAACATAAGGACTCACCAAAAGCATATCTTCAAAATGCCAAACTAGCCACGTGGAGGAAGATCGTGAGGTGTTACGGTTCCAACATGGTAACATGATGTAGGCATAGAGTATGTGTTGCTACGTTTGAATATACTAAGTATATAGGATGCAATGCAATAAGAGATAGACAACATAGTCAAAATGCATTATTATAAGCTATGGATAGGTGTAACAATAATATAGCACGCATGACCAATGCTATAAATATAACATGCTTGTAAAGAACATATTGCATGTGAATCTAGACTACATTTGCAGGAAGAGACCATCATCATAGACCAAGTAAGTTATTATTTGGAATAAAATGCATGCCACCCCCTTGGAAGGCGATTGAGGTATCTACCATTCAACATGGTAGATGGGCATAGCACCCCTCATTAAAGTGGTCAAGGTATGTACCTTTCAACATGGCAGATGGGCATACAACCCATCATCATAGTAGTCAAGGTATCTGACCCTCAATATGGTAGATGGGTATAGCACCCCCTATCAAAGTGGTCAAGGTATGTACCCCCCAACATGGTAGATGGTCATAGAACCCCCCTATCAAAGTGGTTGAGGCGTACAACCCCCTCAACAAGGTATGGTCAACATGCAACACTATAGATACCCCTCATGAATTCAATGCATATATATAATCCTTTCATCATTATAGAGTCACGTGATTCATAATCTATTCAATAGGCCATCAATAACTCAAGAATCCTTAACAAGACATTTTATCAAATACATGGCAGGTGTGTAACACTAGATCAAAATCACGCAATTCAAGTGTGAAATAATATAAGAAACCTTAATATAAATCAGCCCACCAACTCATGGTAACACACTCATTCAAGATATATTGAAAGCCTTAATCATATCTCACAATAGATCATAGTTTCAAATCTCAAAATATGCATAGTCAAGCAACATTTCATGAAACCACAACATAGTTTATAGTCATAATTTATTATAAGAGATACCCATAGGTAACCCAACTTGAAAATATGCAATTTCCATAATAAAGAAGGTTGGGCACCATGTGTGGAAGGACCCAATGGTTGAAACCCATATACCTCAAATATGGCTAGTTCCTTGATGAAGATTTGAATGAGAACTTGAAGCTTGAATGAAGTTCTTGAGATCAAGAATTAAGCATGGGTCACTTGAATTTGGATGAAATATTTGACTAAGGGTTAGAGAGGGATTCGAGAGTGTATTGAATGATATAGTGTTGAAAAATTGTTAAGTATAGGTATTTTTATGCATAGAAGGGCATTGGGCCAAGGAACCAATGCCTTAGGTCGAAAATGAAAAGGTGGGAACAAAAAAACACTGATTCGCTCATTGGCCGCGATTAGATAAGGATTTTTTGAAAACTAATTTTTACTACGGTTGCTCTAAAATCTGTATTATACCCATTTCCCACTCAATTGTGCCCCTGATCACAAATATAAGTCAGGTTTTTGATATCACGCACGAATTTTGAGATAAATCGAAATTACGATTATGGGCATTTCCAAGGCACATTTTCGGGCATTTTGGGGCATTTCAATATCTTCTTCTTGGGAACATTCATACATGAATGTCAAAGAAGCCTACATTAGAGAAGTAATCATGAAGAAATCATCCGAACAAGAATGCAATAATGCACTCAAACACCATTGTCAAAATCTCAACATAAGTGTGAAAAATTACCATAATCTTGTCAATATAAACATGAATGCACGCAAATGACAAAAGGGCTAAACATTAAGACATGAAATCGTATTGTGGACTTAAATTAGTACCTTGGGCTTGAGTATACTGGATGTGATATGGATATCGCTTTTGCATGTCCGCCACGACTTCCCATGAGGCACTTTCAACTTGTTGGTTTCTCCAAGGAACCTTGACGGAAGCTGCATCCTTATTTCTCAACCTCTTCACTTATCTATCCAATATTTCTATCAGAACCTCTTTATAAGTCAAATTGTCTTCTACAGCATCCAAAACATCCAAAGGTATAATAGCATTAGGGTCACCCACACATTTTCTCAACATCGATACATAGAAGATCGGATGAACTATATTCATATCAATAGGCAACTCCAAATCATAGGCCACCATACCAATCCTCCTCAACACTCTATAAGGACCCATAAACATTGGGCTCAACTTACCCTTCTTATCAAACCGGACCACACCCTTTATGGGAGAGACCTTCAGATAGATCCCATTACCAACTTTAAATTTAAGATCCCTTCTCCTCACATCTAAATAGGACTTTTGTCTACTTTAGACTATTTTCAACCTATCCCTAATCAACCTCACCTTATCCAAAGCCTCCACGAACAAATACGGACCTAGCAAGGCCATTTCCCCTACTTCAACCCACCTAACCGGGGACCTACAACATCTATCGTAATGAGCCTCAAAAGGACCCATACCAATGCTTGAGTGGTAGCAACTATTATAAGAAAATTCAATGAGTTTAAGGTGGTCATCTCAACTATCTTTAAACTCCAAAACATAAGCTCTAAGCATATACTCAAGAGTTGGGATAGTTCTCTCCGATTGGCCATCCGTTTGTGGGTGAAAGGCGATGCTAAGGTTTACCTTGGTACCAAGACCTCTTTGGAAAGACCTCCAAAAGTGAGAAATGAATTTGGCACAATGATCCAAAATTATAGACAAAGGCACCCCATGCAATCTAACCAACTCATGTATATAAGACTTAGCATAATCATCGGTACAATAAGTAGTGTTGACTGGCAGGAAATGAGTCGACTTTGTCATTCTATCAACCACAACAAAAATAGAGTAAAAATTCTTTCTAGCCTTGGGCAATCGGACCACAAAGTCCACGTTGATTTCCTCCCACTTCCAAGTATGAACTCTATATCTTGGGCTAGGCCACCCGACATTTGATGTTCGGCTTTTACTTGTCGACAATTATGACAACCAGATATGAACTTGGCAATATCTCTCTTCATACCTCCCCACCAATACACCTCTCTCAAATCCCTATACATCTTTGTAGAACTGAGGTGAATAGAATAGGATGAATTATCAGCCTCATCTAAAATCTTAATTCCCAAAACATCAACACTAGTTACACAAAATCTACCTTGGTACCTAAGGGAACCATCTGCCCCTTGGGAGAAAACCTCCATCCATCTCTCACCATGTCCTTCAATTCTAGCATGGCGAGGTCAATATCTTACTTTGCCTTCATCTCTTCAATCTGGAAAGATTTAAAACCATCAACAACTACTACCCCACCATTATCCACTTCTTCAAACCTAACCCCCAATCTAGCCAACGTATCGACCTCTCTAGCCATCTCTTTACCACCATCATCAATATATGCTAGGCTACACATAAATACTGTCATGAGCAAAGCTTAGGGCCTAGATGTGACACGGCTCATGGGGAACCTGAAAGGACCCCAAGCCTCTTAAGAGATCATTATACATCCTTGATCGCGGAAGCAATAAAATACAACAAGAAATGGTAAATAGGGACATACAAGGCTAAGGGACAACCTTCATATCATAAA
>JAABOM020058178.1:0-14250 GCA_011800125.2 Solanum clarkiae | reverse complement strand
GCTCCTTTTATAGGGGAAATTCTACCCCCATTGATGTCATTGGTGACATCACAAGGCAGCCATTGTTGACATTGAATATTTAACAATGGCAGCTTCAAGATCTTGACCAAGATATGGTTCAAGATGGAGGCTGCCAGCTTCAACAATGGTGGCTGGCAGCTTTATGGCTGGAACCTTTCAAACCTAAATTCCAAAATTGCAAAAGATAACAATTTAAATTGTAATGATTGAAAGTAAATAGAAACAAGAATAAAGTATAGAAAATGGGCCATAGTATAGATGAGCAACACGATACAAAACATAAAAAAGGTCCCAAAGTAAATAAGATGACAAACTAACACAAGATCCAGAACCCTATATATGGTGCCATTGATACAGGAGCTACTAATACATACATACACTCACATACACACATATATAGGAGAACTGACTAATCAAAATACAAAATACAAGTTAATACAAAAAAGTGAAAGCAACAAATCTCTGAATACAACTCACCACGATCGAATGAATCTGTGATAGCCAAGAGGAATCCAACGCTCACTGAGGGTGGCTCATATTGGGAGAAGCATCATAAGATGCAGAAGTATAATATGTAGGGGTTAGGCATTCGGTTCTTCGGTTCGATTCTTTGATTTTCGATTTTGAAAAGTATGCACCATATAACGAATTGAAATATTTCGGTTCAGTTCGATTTTTTCAAGTTCAGTTTGATTTTATTCGGTGTTTTTTTTAAACAGTTTTTCGATGCAAACTAATAAAAAATAAAAATGAGGACAAAATCAAAGTATAAGTCACTTAAAAACTTAAAATCATGTTAAGTGATGATGTGCTCCCATGGAACACTTATTATACTTAAAATTAGATTTATCTTTATTAAGAACTTGCGCCTCCAACTATTGCTTGAGGAAAACAAGCATGAAGATCCTTTACATGACATAAATCGACAAAAATATATTTGAATTTCTCTGGGAAAATAATATTTCAAGTTAACTATATGAATTATAATTTACTACTTTGACTTGTTTCATGAATGATTTAATTCCTAATTCTTATTTTTTTGGTCTCTCTCTCTCTCTCTATATATAAATTAGAAAAATTTAATAAGAGTTCGGTTCTTCGGTGCACCAAAGTTTTGAGGCCTCTACACCGAACACCGAACCGAAAAATCAAATTTTTGGAAAAAGAACACCGAAGCCGAACGGAAAAATCGAAGAATCGAAATCCAAGAACCGAATAAGTTCGATTCGATTGATTTTTTGATTTTTCGGTACTTATGCGCACCCCTAAATTAATATGAATACCAAAACACAGAGTACATAGTGGATATCATAAGCCGACCGAACCTAGAATGAATATATTTATAAAGTAGTATGATGCTGTTAAATCTATAATTTAACCAAACAATAGCTATAAATAGTCAAACTGGAAACAACACGAAGCACCCACCCCACCAATTGCAAGTACCAAACAAATATAAGCCATAGGGTAAAAATGATATAAATGCAATGTAAATGTGGCGAATACATGAAATTAAGTCTAAAGCCTCAAAATCTTCTCACTGATCGCGCTGTGGACTTCTCGAGGCATCCCATAGATCCGCCTAAGCGTATAAGTAAAATGTGAAATTCAATCTGCATGCCCTTGGAGCTTATCAGCAGGTGAAAATGATACATGTTCTCTCAAAAATCTTTTCCATTAGTAAAATCAGTGAAGATCTATAATCGTTCTCCCTCGAAGCTAAAATTAGTAGAAAATGTAGTACAACCAATTAGTAAAACCTCTTTCTTTCCAAATCATAGTGCAATTATACAATTAATACGCCATGAACATGATTTCACACCAACACAGTCAAGTCATTCTTACAACCACCATACCACTCAAATTACAACTGGGTATGCATTTGTCACAAAGCAGTAGTAGTAACTTGAAACTCCAGCTAGTCCAAGTCCAAGGCCTCAGGCCTGATCAAATAATGATAAAAGTAATAAAAATTCAAAAAGTAAACATATAAGAAACCAAGCATTTTAAAATTTTCAAACACGCATAAAACTAAGTTCCATAACACCTAAAAGTATTCTAAGGATCTAAACACGTCAACCAAGACTAAGGATAAACTAAGCTAAGGCTTATCCGCTAAAAGGTAAGCTTAAATCTCCGAAAAGGCAAATTTATAGACTAAGGATAATAAAAACTTAAAAAATACCGTATAATGCCTACGTAAAGATCATACTACTATATATATATACTGGTTTTCTAACACGTGCATTGCACGTGTATTCCATTCTAATTAGTATAAACTTCTTAAAAACAATGAAAAATATTATTATAATAATCATGTAATGATGAGATATATGAAATGTAAAAGTAAAAAAATTCTACAAGATCAACTTGATGAATGGTGAGCTTTGTAATTGATATTTATTGTCATTAAAAAATACAATTTTGTTGGAAATATTACTATCAAATAAAGTTGAAAGGATATCGATATTCTAAAGAGCGAAATAAATGACATTAGTAGTACTATTTCAATTATAAGTCCATTCACTATTATAATTTGTAGTTGTAAAACAAACAATTATCTTATTTATGATATTTCAACACCACATATATTGAATATAAATATGAAAAATATTAATTATTTTTACAGGTCAATGTTATATATTAGTACCGAAAAAGAAGTGAAAAATCAAGAAATCTATTGTTACAGATGCTCCACGTCTTAAAATTTGTTCATTGTCTTTAACAAATTGCAACCTTAACTTTTTTGCAACAGGATATATATTAAGTAGTTACTGCTATATTATAAAATTTCGTCACCCATATCTTTATTCACATGAGTGATAGAATATTGTCAATATCACAAGTACATCTAGAAAGAAGTAACTATTATATACTATAGAAATACTTAAATATAAATTATAAGCAAGAATAAATTGACTAATTAAAATTTCTAACGGATGAGAGATAATACCATAACCCAGTAATATATAATTCAAATCTGTAATAACAAAAACACAAAATACCATAAAATCTCTATCTAATTTTTAAACAATACGTTACAATATATGCTGCTAATATAATATTCTACACTTACATAAAGATAGAACAAAAAAAATAGAACATCAGGTGAGAAGGGGAAGAATTTGAGTTTTTTCATGTTGTGTACGTTATGATGATTTAAGGAAGAGAGTATTATAGAGGCCAAAAACTCGTTGGATGTGTAGAAACAAAGCACAAAGATAACAGTTAATTAGTATTCAGTATGAGGATCTAGTTATACTGATTGCAGTTAAATTCAATAAATTTTAAAGGATAAAAACTTTAGATGATAACTTACTATTGACACTTATAATATAGTAATATCTTTTCCCATCATTAATTATATTAGATCTTAATCTGATATTAAAAAATGACCAAGCAAAAATGGTTAGAATATGCATTATGTGAAAAATTAGTTTAAAAAAATATGAAAGTAATCATTAGACTATTATATTGTATATATCTATGTATGAAGAGAAGTAATATAAAAAGCAAAACAGGTGATAATAATAATCCACATAATGCTCATAGCCCATGTTATAACCCATATATCTAATTTCAAGCAATCCACCTTTTAAGACATTTCTCTTTTCAATTCACCATATATAATAAGCAAATTAATGGAGTGAGTGACCATAAGCTATGTTAATCATTCTCACAAATGTATCAGATCTATATATAATAGGCAACTCCTCAAATTCTCTTCTGTACGTTATAGGAAAAAATAATATTAAAGATGGTTGTTTAATGTATTGAATTTTGTATATTATTATTAATAGCTGAAAGCATAAAATAATAGAGTAACTCTAAGAAATTGAAAAAACTATAATAAATTTAGTTCTTAATTAAATAATTCATTGCAAAATATTCAATCTAGTAACTCCAAGAAATTGAAAAGACTATAAAAATTTAGTTTCTCAATTAAATAATTTATTGTAAAATACTCAATGTTCTAAAAATATTAAATGTAATTTAAGTTTATTTTTTTAGTAAATAAATGTTATAAAAATAATTTTAACTTGAATGGCAAAATGGTAATCCAACTTTTCACTTGATATACACACACACACACTTTAGGCTAAATCAAGTCTAAAAAGAGAAAATCATAACCTACCTCAAGGCTAAAATCACACATTAACAACTACTCGAGTGTTTTACCCTTAGCCTCAAAATGCTGCTAAGATATCATGAACACAATGAGTAAATCAATACATGAATAACGATACCCATATCATAGTTACAAAATTAGAAAAAAAATTAAGTAAAAAAGATTGACTCTCGAATGACAACGAAATGAAAAATTAACTTCGTCATTATATTCCCCTTGAGGTGAGGATCACATGCTTGAAAGTTAGTGGTCAAAGATGGGATCAAATTCGGACCTCAAATGGTCCAAATACTATTCTTGAAGAATTTGAAATTAAGAAAATTTAAAGCCCAAAAGTGGAATAAAATTAAGAAAATAAAGATAGAATCGAGTTGAAGAAGCGAGAAGGAAGAAATTTATTTTTAAATCACTAGAAATGGTGAAAGATACAAGCAAAAATACCATGGACCAAGCTCTTTCAATAATGGGTCTTTCTAGAGGATTAATGGGGAGGAAGGGAAATTAAATTCCTAACGATAATTGTAAAAGCATTCAAATAGCTGCTTAAACGACCATTGCTTAAGCCACCAACTGGCAACAAAAGAGTCATAGATTCGGAGGTGGCCACTGCAAAAGTTGCATCCAAAACACTAAGATGGCTACCACAAAAGTAGTCAGCTTGGTGCAAAAGAGGGCTTTCCCTGAGGTCCTGTTGCTAAACCAGAGCCTAGGCTACTTAAGCCATCGCCTCAACAACTTTTGCACCAGCAGTTTGGAGCACAATGCTCCAACTTCAAATGGGTCCACAAAATTTGTTGAGATCCAAATGATAGAAAATCAAAAGTTATGTCCACTTCAAAACAACATTGCTGACTCAATTAAATTGATAAAATAACCACATTTGGTCATCTTGTCAAAAAGTTGATCAAAGTTAACACTTATAAAAAAGCCAAACAAACTGCTAAAAGTTAAAACCTTATCCCAAAAGACTCAAAAATTGAACCAAACGTTGTTCTAAACTAAGCTCGACATTTTGAATCTAATCATACTAATAGAATTTTCAGCCAAGTGCATTTATTGAGAATGTCGATTGAAGTCAAACTTTGTCCAAAACTTCAAAAATTAAATGTCTAATGGAACAAACTCAAAATGAATACCTCGAAACCCGAACTACCCATCCTACTAGACCAAAATGACCTTTCCAGAGCTGATGGAACTAATGGAATCTTTATATGAAATCAGAATCTTTGAATGTTGACTAAAGTCAATCCTTTCACTTTATAAGCCTCTGCAAAGGGCAAAACATGATCAAAACTCACTCTACCTCCTCGAGAAGCATGCCACCCATCCCAATACCACATAAAAGCTACAAGTAAGCTATGAGAAAGTAAAAAATAGCAAAAGTATGCAAAAACATAGAAATAACCATGATGGTCATTACAACATCCACTATTAAAATGACTTTCGTTCTCAAAAGTCAAAGAAAAGGAGGTACCTGAAAGTTCAAAAAGATGAGGATATTCCTCATGTTAAGCTTGGCCTCCTAAATGGTTGTCACGACCCAAGTCTAGGGCTTAGACGTGACACGACAAATAGAGAACCCAAAGGAACCCCAAACAAACCTCTCAACTTATCATTGTACATCATTGATCGCGGAAGCATGTATAAGACATAAAGTGATACTAAGGGGAAAAGGGGCTAAGAATAGCTTGCAAATCAACATCATTAAGAGACAAGGAGTCAAAGCTCATATCATAATTACACAACTTGTCCAGCAAACACCTCTAAATACGTAGATAGAGCGGGGGCCAAGACAAAGTAACCGAGCTCACCCTCATAGTTAAAATAGAACATAAGAAAGTGTCTCAATACATAGATAATAGCAATCATAGACAAAAGTCCCAAAAATGGAGGACTCACCAACAAGCTTGGAATAACACCGACTAGCCACGTGGAGGGCAAGGATGATCAACTTGAGCATCGATTCCTACATGGTGATATCATGTAGGTAAGAGTATGCATTAGTACGTTGGAATGTACTAAGTAAGTGGATGCAATGCAACAAGAAATAGACATCATAATCAAAATGTATACCAATAGGCAATGGACATATTATAGCAAGATGGCATGTATGAACAAGGCGTAAGTAAAATATGCTTAAATAACTCATGCTCATATAAAGTATCATATGTGAAGAATAAACCATTCTAGATTTCCAAGGTATAAATCCCTTGAGGTTAGTGATGATGCCGCATTAGGTGGTGAAGTACTAACCCTTCACTCGGTTGGTGACAATGCCGCCCCATCACCTAGGTGGAGAAATACTAACCCTTCCCTCGGTTGATGAGTACAAACCTCCATCTTGGTTAGTGATGATGCCGCCCCATCACTAGGTGGAGAAGTACTCAGTTAATATGTACAAATCCCCACCTCAGTTATCCGGGTTCGAGGACCCCTGGATTGGGCATGGTCTAATGCAATACTTTATCTAAAATTTACTATGAATATAAGCTCATTTATCATCATAACATTAATCATATCTCATGCTTTGGAGCTTTAAGTCCTCAAGATCCCACATCCGGACATTTTATCAAACACCTTGGGGGTGTGTACTAGGGGTAAAATACCATGCAATTTAGAGAAGAAATCATATAAGAAATCTGTTGTAAAACCATAAATCAACACCTTGCAACACCCACAAGACATTCACATCAAAACCCCTCATTAAATCCAACACTAGATCCAAGATTTAGAGCTCCAAACATGCTAAAACAACCATACTTTCATGAACTAAAATCATTGTGCAGTAAATTTCTCAATATACAAGACCCACAAGTAAAATCACTTTAAATCATTCGACAATAGTAAAAAGAGGGTTTAGGCACCATGGATTGAAGGACCCAATGGTTCAACACCATATACCTTAGCTTTGGTGATGTTCTTGGTGAAGGTTGAAGATAGAGGCTTGAAGCTTGAAGAGAATTCTTACCTTTGGATGAGGGTTTTGGGTCTTGAATTTGGGAGTGAGAATAAGGCTAAGTGTCTTAGTGAGTGTTGGGAAATGTTTTGGGTGATATGAGGGTGAAATTTGGCTAAGTATAGGTAAAAACACGTTTGGGAAAACTTAGGCCCAACATTTAGAAGTATCTGGACGGACTAGGAAAAATAGTGTAGGGAATACACCTCTCCGCGACGCGGAGAGGTCGAAGACCCTCACTGGAAATTGCAGCAAGTGAAATTTCATAATTTGATTCCTCTGCTTTAAATTCAAGGTTAGACCCTTGTCACCCTAATTTGGACCCCATGAACAATAATATGAAGTCGAATTTTTGAAATAACAAGCGAATTTTTAGATATATAGAAAATAAGATTCTGGGCACTTTCGAGGCACGTTTTTAGGCACTTTTTGGGTTGTTTTAATATCTCCACCTTGAGAATATTCATCCCCGAATGTAGAAGAGACGTACAAGACAAGAAATAATCATGAACAAATCAGCCCCAAACATGGATGCAACATTATATTTAAACATCACTTTAAAAATCTCAACATAGTTGTAACATCATCATAATTTGCCCACTTAAACGTGAATGCACATGAATGATATAGAGGTTGACATATAAGACTTTATATCACATAGGAGACTTAGAATTAATACCTTAGGCTTGAGTGGAGTGGAAAAGATAAGGATACCGCTTTTGTATATCCACTTCGACCTCCCAAGTAGCACTTTCGACTTGTTGGTTCCTCCAATGGACCTTAACGGATGCCACCTCCTTGTTCCTCAATCTCTTTACTTGCCTATCCAAGGTCTAAGCCGGAACCTCCTCATAAGTTAAGTTATTCTCGAAAACATCCACAACATCAAGAGGCACAATGGCATTAGGATCACCAACACACTTTCTCAACATAGAAACATGGAATACCGGATGAACCAAATTCATTTCACTAGGAAACTTCAAACCATAAGCTACCTTTACAACCCTCTTTATCACCTTATAAGGACAAACATATCTTGGACTAAACTTCTCCTTTTTAACAAAACGGACTACACCTTTCATTAGAGAAACTTTCAAATAGACCCAATCACTAACTTTGAATTCGAGGTCTCTTCTTCTCACATCGGCATATGATTTTTGACGACTTTGGGCTGTCCTCAACCTTTCCCTAATCATCCTAACCTTCTCAAGAGCACCCATAACAAGATCCATTCCTAATAAGGCCACCTCTCCAACCTCAAACCAACCTACTGGTGATCTACAACGTCTCCCGTAAAGAGCCTCAAAAGGAGCCATGCTGATGCTAGAGTGATAGCTATTGTTGTAGGCAAACTCTATCAATGGAAGATGGTCATCCCAACTACCTTTAAGCTCCAAGACACAAGTCCTAAGCATATCCTCAAGTGTTTGAATTGTTGTTTCGGCTTGGCCATCTGTTTGAGGGTGAAAGACCGTACTAAGGTGGACTTTAATACCAAGACCCCTTTGAAAAGACCTCAAAAAGTGTGAAATAAATCGTGCACCATGATCCGATATGATGGATAAAGGAACCCCATGTAACCTCACTAACTCATGCATATACAACCTTGCATACTCTTCAGCCCCATATGTAGTCTTAAGCGGTAGAAAGTGGGCCGATTTCGTCCTCCTATCAACCACCACCCATATAGAATCAAAACCTTTCCTAGTCTTGGGCAACCTAGCCACAAAATCAATATTAATTACCTCCCACTTCCAAGTAGGAATCTCTATGTCTTGGGTTAGGCCACCCGGCCTTTGATGTTCGGTTTTGACTGGTAGGCAACATGAAACAAATTTAGCAATGTCCCACTTCATGCCTCCCCACCAATACACATCCCTTAAGTCTCTATACATTTTGCTGGAATCGAGGTAGATAGAATAAGAGGAATTATGGGCCTCATCAAGAATTCTCTCCCTCAAACCATTAACATACGACACACATAGCCTACCTAGGTATCTGAGGGCCCCATCTCCCCCTTGGGAGAAAACCTCTATTTTGCCCTATTTCACTAATGCCTTCCATTCAAGCAAGGAGGAGTCTAGATCTTGTTTTGCTATCACCTCATCAACCAAAGAAGATTTAGAACCATCAACAACAACTACACCATAACCCACATCTTCCAACCTCACCCCTAGTCTAGCCAATCTATGCATATCCCTAGCCATCTCCCTATCACCACCATCCACATGAGCTGGGCTAGCCATAGACACCCGACTCAAAGCATCTGCCACAACATTAGCCTTACCTGGATGGTAATGCACACTCATGTCATAGTCCTTAATGCGTTCTAGCCACCTTCTTTGTCTCAAGTTAAGATCTCTTTGTGTAAAGACATATTGGAGGCTCTTATGATCGGAGAAGACCTCAACATGCACCCCATACAAATAATGACACCAAATCTTTAATGCAAACACTACGGCGGCCAATTCAAGATCATGGGTAGGGTAGTTATTTTCATGCACTTTGAGTTTCCTAGAAGTATAGGCTATGACCTTACCATTTTGCATTAGCACACAACCCAAACCAACTCTAGATGCATCACAATACACAACAAAACCCTCAAGCCCATCCGGTAGTGACAATATAGGAGCGGACACAAGTCTATCTTTCAGTGTTTGGAAGCTCTTCTCACATTCATCGGTCCACTCAAACTTAATCTTCTTTTGAGTCAATTTTGTCATAAGGGAAGCAATGGAGGAGAAACTATCCACAAACCTTCTATAGTAACCCGCAAGGCCCAAGAAACTCCTAATATCCGACGGAGTCAATGGTCTAGGCGAATTTCTAATCACATCGATCTTCTTAGGATCCACCTCAATACTATCCCACGACACCACATGACCCAAGAATGCAACCTCTTTCAACCAAATCTCACACTTGTCATATTTAGCATACAATCTCTCCTCCCTCAACCTTTGCAACACAACCCTGTAATGACCCATATGCTCCTCCCTACTACGTGAATAGATCAAAATAAACTCACACTTGTCATATTTAGCATACAATCTCTCCTCCCTCAACCCTTGCAACACAACCCTGTAATGACTCATATGCTCCTCCCTACTACGTGAATAGATCAAAATATCATCAATGAAGACCATAACAAAGGAATCAAGGTAGGGTTGAAGACCCTATTCATTAGGTCCATGCATGAAGATGGTCGGTGCATTAGTCAACCCAAAGGACATCACCACAAATTCATAGTGCCCATATCTAGTCCGGAAGCCCGTCTTGAGAATATCACACTCCCTCACTCTCAGTTGATGGTACCTGGACCGAAGATCAATCTTAGAGAAAAGCTAGCCCCTTGTAATAGGTTAAACAAGTCATCAATTCTCGGAAGAGGATATCTATTCTTTATAGTGACCCTGTTGAGTTGCCGGTAATCAGTGGACATTCTAGGTGACCCATCCTTTTTTTCACAAACAACACCGGAGCATCCTAAGGTGATTGACTCGGTCAAATGAATACCTTTTCTAATAAATATTTCAATTATTTCTTTAACTCTTTCAACTCCACCGGGGCCATACAGTAAGGGGGAATGGAGATAGGTTGAGTTTCAGAAGGAGATCTATGCCAAAATCTATATCCTTTTCGGGAGGTACACCGAAAGGTCATCTGGGAAGACATCAAGAAACTCACTTACAATCGGAACCGACTCAATGGAAGGGACTTTGGACTCCACATCCTTAACCTTCACAAGATGATACAAACACCCTTTGGAAATCAACTTATGGGCTTTAATGCATGAAATGACTCTACCTTTGACCACCACATCTTGACTTTTCCACTCAAGGAGAGGTTCATTTGGGAATTGAAACTTGAACCTATGGGTTTTACAATCAATAGAAGCATAGTAGGAATGTAACCAATCCATCCTAAGAATGACATCAAAGTCTACCATGTCTAACTCAACAACATCACAACGAAACAACTTATGCAAAATATAAATAGGACAATTTCTATACACTTTCCTTGCAACAATTGAGACACCAATAGGAGTAGACACTTCATATGACTCATGCAACAACTCGGGGACAACATGAAACTTTTTAGAAACAAAGGGGGTAATAAAGGAAAGGGTGTCACCCGGATCAATCAAAACATACACATCAAGATTAAAGATTTTCAACATACCAGTAACAACATCGGGGACCTCACCAACCCCTTTCCTTCCATGTAGAGCATAAAATCGATTGTGCTTTGGGGCACCACCTTGAGGACCACCTCTACCCAATGGAACCGCATTAGCACCCCGGACCTTGCCATAGTTTCTTGAACAATCTACCTTCTTGTGACCAAGCTCCCCACAACCAAAGCATGCATTAGAACCCTTCAAACATGGGCCATTATGACTCTTTCTACATCTAGGACACACATCATTAGGAGCCACACTACCAATACCTTGAGGCCTAGGGAAGTCATTGGCAAACTCCTTATTAGTAGCATGAGGAGGCCCTTAGCCTTGACGAAATCTATTACTCTTTTGGAATTTGCCCTCAAAATGGGCCCTCTTAGCCTAAGGGCTCCCCCCCTTTCTCAAATTTTCTTCCTCCATTTGCTCGGTATATGTCATCAACCGAGACAAGTCCATGTCAGCAATAAGCATAGCGGACCGACATTCCTCACTTACTAAGTTGGAGACCCCCATAACAAACTTAGTCATACTTGACCTAGGATCGGCCACCAAGTGAGGAGCATACTTTAAAAGTTGATTAAATTTGAGGGCATACTCCCTCACACTCATAGCACCTTGCTTCAAGTTCATAAACTCCACCAACTTGGCTTCCCTGAGCTCAAGACGGAAGAATCAGTTAAGAAGCACCATATTACCAATGCCCTTCTCACTTTTCCATTGCTCATACCAAATTTGGGCTACCCCTTTGAGTTGGTACGCCACCAACTCCACCTTTTCATTTGGCCCAACACCCATGATATTCAAGATTTTGTAGAACTCATCAATGAACTCTTGTGGGTCTTCATCCACCTTTGACCCATGAAAAATTGGAGGATTCATCCTCATGAAGTCTCTTACCCTAGCTCCCGGGCTAGTAGCATGAGGGGATTGGGCCCCTTGTTGGACTTGGTTGGCCACCACTTATGCAAGCATAGTGAGAGCATCCCGGAGCTCACCATTGGTAGGTTGGTCCTCGTGAGTTTGGGCACGTTTTCCTCTAGTGTTTGGTGTGATCTAGTATAGCAAAGAACAATCTTTAGGGGAAAAAACTCACTACAATTCTATAGCACGACATAGAACACGAAGAAGGAAAATATTTTCTAAAATGCCTCATAGCCTCCTACTTATAGCAGGCAAGGGTGGTCTGGTGTCCAAGCCAATTGGTCAGACGACGACGACAACATGCTTGGTCCTGCTTATGGGGTCAAATCAATACGTTCTAAGAAGAAAGATTAGTTTAGTCAAGTAGAACCAGGTTACGCTGCTTGATGCTCCGCTTATGCCGGTACGACTGAATATACTCGACCTTAAAAGAGGGAGTAAAAACTGACTTATAGGGCATTCTCGAGCTGCA
Organism: Solanum clarkiae; assembly: GCA_011800125.2. NCBI lineage: Eukaryota > Viridiplantae > Streptophyta > Magnoliopsida > Solanales > Solanaceae > Solanum > Solanum clarkiae. The sequence continues at coordinate 1,571 of JAABOM020058178.1, read as the reverse complement.
AACCAGATTATGGACTGGGAGATGGATCTCCTCCCCAGAAATACCGATATAAAAAGCCACCGCACATGGGGTAAATATGCTCTTTAGGCACTTGAACCTGCTTGAATTACATCTCGACAAATAGAAGCAGGCCGACAGGGAATGACATGAAATGCACGTCATGGTTTGGAGGTAGCATTATACTGATGTCAAGTCATGGACTGGTTTCTTCAGCCTTTTTTCTATGTCTTGGTGTTATAGCCATGTCGCGCTTCACAACCATGAATAGGACTCTAATAGACTTGGTATGTTGGACTCCAAGGATCTATCATCTTAGTGCTCTGATACCAAGTTTGTCACGACCCAAGCCTAGGGCCTAAACGTGACACGGTGAATGAGGAACCCAAAGGAACCCTAAACAAGCCTCTCAACTTATCATTGTATATCATTGGTCGCGGTACCATGTACAAGACACAAAGTGATACTAAGGGGCAAAGGGGCTAACTGTAGCTTGCAAATCAACATCATCAAGAGATAAGGAGTCAAAGCTCATATCATAATTATGCAACTTGTCCAACAAACACCTCTAAATACATAGATAGAGCAGGGACCAAGACAAAGTAACTGGGCTCACCTTTATAGTCAAAATTGAACATAAGAAAGTGTCCCAATACATAGATAATAGCAATCGTATACTAAGGTCCTTGAAATAGAGGACTCACCAACAAGCTTAGAATAGCACCGACTAGCCATGTGAAGGGGGAGGATGATCAACTTGAGCACCAGTTCCTACATGGTGTTGATACGTTGGAATGTACTAAGTATGTGGGATGCAATGCAACATGAAATAGACATCATGATCAAAATGCATAACAATAAGCAATTGGCATATTATAGCAACATAGCATGTATGAACAACGTGTAAGTAAAACACACTTAAATAACTCAGGTTCATATAAAGTATCATATGTGAAGAATAGACCAAGCTAGATTTTCAAGGTATAGACCTCTTGAGGTTAGTGATGATGCCCCCCCAATCACTTAGGTGGTGAAGTACTAACCCTTCACTTGGTTGGTGTTAATGCCGCCCCATTACCAAGGTGGAGAAGTACTAACTCTTCCCTTGGTTGATGAGTACAAAATCCTATATCTGTTAGTGATGATGCTGCCCCATCACTAGGTGGAGAAGTACTAACCCTTCCCTCGGTTAATGGGTACAAATACCCACCTTAGTTATTCGGGTTCTAGGATCCCCCGGGATTGAGCATGGTCTAATGCAAAACTTTATATAGAATTTACCATGAATATAAGATTATTTCATCATTATAACATCAATCATATCTCATGCTTTGGACATTCAACTTCTCAAGAACCCACATTCGGATATTTTATCAAATACCTTGGGGGTGTGTAATGGGGGTAAAAGACCATGCAATTTAGAGAAGATATCATGCAAGAAAATCTGTTGTAAAACCATCAATCAACACCTTACAACACCCCAAGACATTCACATCAAACCCCCTCATCAAATGCAACATTAGATCCAAGATTTAGAGCTCAAAACATGCTAAAACAACCATACTTTCATGAAC
>JAABOM020058177.1:0-14251 GCA_011800125.2 Solanum clarkiae | reverse complement strand
TATATTATGAATAAAATTGTGTAAAATCATAAAAAAGTTAATTTAGAAATTTCAATAAATGTGTATTTCATTTAACACTAAATTAAGAATTATTTTAATATTTTGATAAATTCTATGATTTGTATCTAATCTACCCATTCACCAATATAAAATAGGAGAAGTAAAACACTTTATTGAAGTTACATGTCACTAGCATGAAATTTTAAATTAAAAATTAAAAAATTAAAAAATATCAATATGATAAATCATAATTATGTAACTGCTTTACTTAAATATATTATAAAAAATTTATATAATATTTCAAGCAATATTAATGTGGTTAACTGTAATAATAGAAATTTTGAGAATACATCAAAGTCAATTCAATGAGAGTATTTTACTCATTTGAGTTTTAATATTGTTAATATTCTCAGTCTAGTATCTAATACATACACACTAAAATTTTTAAAATAATCGGTAACTTGATAATAGTCAAAAAAGAAATTGATAGTAATTAATAATTGCAATCCAGGAGAATTATTATTAACATGACATCTAAATAAGTAATTCTAAAATTATATAGGTTAAAAATTTAAACTACATATTTCAAATAGGTTTGTAAATACGATATTAATTTAAACTCTTAAGCAATTTTAATTTTTTTTCCTTGGTTTCTTAATTATCATTTGTATGTAATTTAAATTTATGATTTATCTAAAGTAAAATTTTAACTATATTGAAGTTTTTAAATATTAGGACTTAATTAATATAGAAGTAAAAAAATATTTATGTAAAATTTTTAAATATCTTTTCACCTTCTATCACTCTACTTGTAAAGATGGATATTTTTTTTAGATACTTATAAAGTTAGATAGAAAATATTTAAAATTAAAAAAATCATTTGAATATCATGAAAAAAGTAATATAATAGATAAATTTGTGTAATTAAATCATAAAAAATTAATTTAGAAATTCAATAATTGAGTATTTCATGTAACACGAAACTAAGAATTAATTTAAGATTTTGATTAATTCTATGATTTATAGCTGATCAACCCATTTATTAAAAATGAAATAGGTGAAGCAAAACAATATAATAGTGTCAAGTGTCACCATCATGAAATTCCAAATTAAATATTAAAAAATTAAAAATTATCAATCTAATAAAAATGCATAACTATTTAAATTGTATTTCAATTTGTATTTTGACTTATTTTAGTGTAATTAATTAAGATTAATACTTTAAAGTATTTTAACTTTAATTAGTGAAATATTTTAAATTATATTTCAAAGATTATACAATACACAATTTGAATTTATTTAAATATAATGATTTATAAAATTACTTGATTAGATATCATATTAATAACAAATATAAGTTTGTTCTCAAGTTATCAAATCATCATAACATAGGAGTATAAGACGACAACATCAACAAGTGAGTACTCTCTTGAATTGTTGTTAACTAATCATCACTTAATTATTTAAATATTTAATATAATTTTTCTCAAATATAATAATTAATAAATATGTAATTTCAATATTAGTGTATGAATATCATGGGTTATTGTTAATTGGTGTCGACACTTTTGGACTACGTGATTTTTATAATGTGTTGATATCTACTTTATCTAACGTATTCTTAATTTTAATTGTTGTTATTAAAATAATTTTCAAGTTGTATTTAAAAATTTATTTAAACATGCAAAATTTTGTAATTAAAACGCTTAAATATTAGAAATTTTCTCCTTTTATTTATTTTCTTATCATTTATATATAATCTACATGTAAAATTTATGTAAAGTAAGGTTTTGTTGACATTAAAGTTTTGAATATTAGTACTTTTAATATTTTATAACTCGAAAAATATTTATCCAAAATTTTCAAATAGCATATTGACTTTCTCTCGTCCTACTTCTTAAGATAAATAGAAAAGGTTTGAAATAAGAAATCATATAAATTTTCATCAAAAAATTATATTATAAATAGAATCACATAACTAAAATCATAAAAGATATAGTTAAACTTTTATTTTATGTTGGCAATTTTAATAATTGATTACTACATAAAATACTTAAGTAAGGGCCATTACTTATAAACTATTTAATTTTATATGATTTCTAAAGTACGTTGATGTCTATCATATCAAAGAATAGTCACTACTGAAATATCTTTAAATCATATTTAGATAATATTTTAACATGCAGTTAAGTTTATTTAAATATAATAATTAATAAAATTACTTAATTGTAGAATTATAAGTAATGATATCATAAAGGTCTATCCAAAATAATATCTCCACGTCTAAGGTAGTATTAGGATATACGTTCTTAAAAAATAATTTTTATTTAATATAATTATTTATTGCAGTAGACAATTAAACTTCATGTTAATAATAATTATGAATAAATATTAGAAATAATAATAATTACTCGTTAATATACAATATAGTAAATTGAAGCAAGTATGGAATTACAACAGAATTTTCATTAAATATAATCAATGGAAAAAATTGCATACAGTTCTTTAATAATTAATAGACTCGTTCATACAATATGTATGCTTTCTTTCAAAAAAGAAATAAAAATATAATTTTGGGAGTTAGATGTTTTAAATATATACTAATAATAACGAGACACTTATAAAGATGTCATGAATCACAAATTAAATTTCTTATATTATGTAACTGCTTCAAGCAATAAATAATAATACACAATAGTTAACCATAGCACATTACTAGTTATATGTTGTAATCACATCAAAATTAACTGTTTTACTTTACAACAACAATAACATACTCAGTGGAATCGTACAAGTGGAGTATGGAGAAAGTAGAATATACGCAAACCTTACCACTACCTCATGAAAATATTTTTACTTTAATTATTTTTTTATTTTGATATTTTATTTTTTTCTTTACAGTTAAACTAATATTTATGTTTGCGTAAAATAACTTAAAAGTGGTCAAAGCAATTCTTATCAGATTTTGAATTTAACAAAATATAAACATTCTTTGAAAACTGATTCTTGTAGTCAATTTATGTTCTAACTCATATGTGTTATTTCTAATAATATATTCGATCTTATTTACATTTTATACCTTTAAAAAAAAAATACTATATTGATATTCATTTCAAATTACCTTCTAATTATATTTTCAATGCATTTAATGTCATAATATTGCTCATAATTATTGTTCAAAAATTATTTTTGTGATTGTTAATAATTTATTACTTAACTAAATATTATTGTCCATTACACTTTTCATTGTCACTCTCTTTCTATATTCTTTCTGAAGATTTAAAATAATATTCGAACATTTTTATGAAAAATAAATAAATATGAGCAATTAATGTAAAACTCAAATAAATAAAAATATGATTCACAAAAATTAGAACACATTCTTGTCAAATAAATATATATAAGGTAATAATAAATTAGATTTTCACTTTCATTAGTGAAAAATATATATTTAGGTTATTTACATTTTATATTTTCTATAATACACAAAATAAATATATTTGATATTGATAAAAAAAGACACATACTTATTTTTTTTTGAAAAAATATAGTGAACTTTGCGGTTCTTTTTTCAATTTGACTATGGAACCACCAATAATTAATGTTACTAATCGTTTTCAATGTACTGTAATATGATTAAAGAATAAATTCAACCTTTAAGGTAAAAGGAAAAATATGTCCCAAACAAAATTAGTTTACAGTGTAAATAGGTCCTTTTTTTTTAATCATTGTGGTCAAACTTGAATCAATTTTTTAGGCCAAAAGGATGTTTTCTTCTCATATATTATCTTATTTTCATATTATTTAGTTTATTTTTTTTAACTTCTCTTGTTATTGTTACTGTGATTTTAATTATCTATTAACTTAGATAAATTCTTGGGAGATTTTTAATGGACTTTCTTCAATTGTTTCGTTATTCATTTATTTTAACTATTTAATTTGAAAATTCGTTTAAATAATGTAACTTAGGATTTTGTAAGGATAATTTAAGAATCTCCTATTTTCTTTTTAGATTAAGGATCTTCTAATCCACGTTTATAAATTTGAACTAACCATTTGGTTTAAAATCTTTGTCTCAAATTTATATTTTGACACTTTAAATTTGAATTATTTCATATTTGAAATAATATGAGTGAATAGATATCTTAAGAATTCCTATTTTTAAGGCAAAATGACCTATTAGGTCCTTATACTTGTTCTCGTTTGTCACATAGACCTTTCTACTCAGGACTTTGCCAGCTGAACCCTCGTAACCACTAAAACGCGACATTTTAAACACTTTTTTTTTTACCAAGCATGGTGCGTGACTTACAAATGAGTACACATAATTTTTCACATTATTTTAAAATTCCACATAGAAAATGATATGTTAAAACATATTTTCACAGAGCAACCACCTTTCTCTTTCAAAAGTTTCTTCTCTTTTTTTTTTTTTTACCAATCATGCAAAAATAATCACCATTTCTATTCCCCAATCTACAATCACCATCTCCTTTAAGCTTTTCTAAACTATGGAAATCTTTGACGAACGTGATCAATCTTCTTTTAAGAGTCATCAATCCGAACTTTCAGCTTTCGTAATTATCGGACTCGTCACGTTGGTCATACTTTGTTTACTAACAAAGACAAATGAATACAGAGAGGGCATCATAAAAATTAAAATATCTTAAAATAACAAACAAGCCATTGATAAATAATCTTGAAGTTTTAATCACTTGACAGATCGCAAACGAACTTCATGATCTGTCATATGTGCTAAATTAAAAAAAATAGGCAGTCAAATGCTTCCTAAGCAAAGAGAAAAAAATAAAGATATAGACTTCAGCTGTCAAATGCTTTTGCTAATTCGAGAAAAAAAAGAGAGACATAAAGCTTTAACTAGCCAAATGCTTCAAGGAACCAGTAAAACAACATAAAACTTTTTACATTTGATCAAATGCTGGACAAAAGACTTTTTTATTGATAAACTAATTTTTTCATCATGGTTGCAAAAATTACCATCGCCATGAAATCTATCTTTCCGAAGTTGTCATAACCAACATTGAGATCACTTGTTTAAATCATGAAACTTTGTCAGTTTGGTCAAGAGATAACTTTGTCAGTAGTTAGATAACTTTCCATCTCTTAAAGTCTCATATCCTCCTTTATCAGATGCATCATCGATTACGGTATGTTACGACGTTCAATTTGTTTTCATGTTTATTATAACATAAAGACTTATATCTATCATGTAAATAATAGGGAATGAAAAAAGGAAGCTTTTCTGCATGGTGCCTCCCAATTGTCTCAAGGATCATCCCATGGAAGCCTGACTCAACTCTTAAGAGTTGGTGAACAAACCTAATAATTCTTCTCATTTTTTTTACTTCTAATAAGTAATGCTACTCATTTTGATATGTATTTTCTTAATTAATTACAGGATGTTGCATTTCATGATTTAAACAAGTGATCTCAATGTTGGTTATGACAACTTCGGAAAGAGAGATTTCATGGCGATGGTAATTTTTGCAATCATGATGAAAAAATTAGTTTATCAATAAAAAAGTCTTTTATCCAATATTTGATCAAATATAAAAAGTTTTATGTTGTTTTACTGGTTCCTTGAATCATTTGGCTAGTTAAAGCTTTATGTCTCTGCTTTTTTCTCGAATTAGCGAAAGCACTTGACAGTTGAAGTCTATATCTTTATTTTTTTCTCTTTACTTAGGAAACATTTGACTGCCTATTTTTTTTTAATTTAGCACATATGACAGATCATGAAGTTCGTTTGCGATCTGTCAAGTGATTAAAACTTCAAGATTATTTATCGATGGCTTGTTTGTTATTTTAAGATATTTTAATTTTTATGATGCCCTCTCTGCATTCATTTGTCTTTGTTAGTAAACAAAGTATTACCAACGTGACGAATCCGACAATTACGAAAACTGAAAGCTCGGATTGATGACTCTTAAAAGAAGATTGATCACGTTAGTCAAAGATTTTCATAGTCTAACAAAGCTTAAAGGAACTAACAATGCTATGAAAAGAGATAACTCTTATTTTTTTTTTAAATCATTACAAACAAAAGTACTATAAAAAAGATAGTAAGAATAGTTTAAATTTACAATAGTTCAATGTTAAAATTTAAATTTGTATGTTGATATTGAAAATTAATCTCTCTTAACGTTAGAGGGTAGAGTTACATATACATTTGTTTAATATTTATAGAAGCAAGATGCATATGTAAAAATATTAAGTTAAATAGGAGCAACAAATCCTTGGCATAGAATCTTTGACCAATATTATTGGTTGCCATGGGATTCTTTTCCTGCAGAAAAAGAGCAAATTAGATGGGAAAGATAATTTAACTATGATTTAAAGGGTTGATTTAATTAATTAAATCCTGACCATTAAATTTTAAAATGGACAGGTGTAATAAAATTAAAGGGGCACTGGACCAATTGGAGAGATTAGTTACTGGAGAGATTAGTTATTGGAGAGGAGCCAACTCCAATCTTATATACTTTCCTTTGTTGAAGAATATCTTAATGCTAAAATAAATAAATATAATTAGATCTATTATTTTATAAATTATAGCACAATTTCATTTGTCATTTGAGAAGAAAGAGAAAGTGAAAAAAAAGAAGAAGAAAAAAAATGTAAAGGCCGAAGCAGTAGCTAGGATGAGATTATAACAACTTGTATTTTAGAATTAGGAAAGATAGTTATTGATATGAGTTTCAACTGAGATAGCAATGCCTTTAAATTGTTATGACTTTGTAATGATCATTTGTGGTTAATGAAAAATTAGTTACTAAAAAAAAAGAGAGAAAGAAATGAGGAAGGGGGTCGGGTGGGGACGAAAGGGAAGGGTGGTTGGGAAAAAGAAGAAATGAGTTATATTTAATTTTTAATTTTTTTAATCTTTTTATTTTCTTTTTCTTCTTTTTTAATTTTTTTGGGGTCAAACATGGTATTTCACGTTCTTTTTGTGCGTGAAATCACACATCTTTGCCAAGTCAACAATTAAGTTGCCACATAAGTTTTGTCAATAGTCACAGGGGTTTAATATGTTGAGTTTCATCGAGTTTAAGTGTTCAGTTGGTAAAGTCCTGAGTAGAAGGGTCTATATATATATATATAAACAAACGAGAACAAGTAGAAGAATCTCCTAAGTCATTTCGCCTATTTTTAAACCAGATCTTTTCAAGTAATTTAAATTTTTTTTATTATTAGCCATATAATTTAATTCGCCGATGATCAATCACGTTATATCATACACTCCATTCGGTAACAATTTAATTTATAGTCAAATATATTATACAACATCAACAAACTCGTAAAAAAGTTAATCAAGAAAAAAATATACACATATTAATACACCTCGAAAATAAATTATTAGTCAAATGTATTACACATTTATTTTTTTTAAAAAATAATGAACATTATGATTTCTTTCTCAATGTTTGACTATTAAATCACCAAATAATGAATCATCAATCATTTTCAATGTTTTAAAAATAGTATAGGTGAAGAATATACTCTATTTAGTTTTAAGATAAAGGGCAAAAATGATCAGAAAAGAACTTGTTTATAGTGTGAACAAACATTTATGTCATTGTTGAATTTTGTGGCCAAATAACATTTCTCTTTTTTAATTAAGAGTTTGTTTGGAAAGCCACCTGATAATTGAAATTGATGTAATTATTAGGATAGTGTCACGCCTCGAGCCTACACCCTGGACGTGACTGGCACTCAAAAACCATTGTTGGTTCCCAAATGAATCACTTGGCTTAATTCACTTATACAATTAGCAGAAGATTTGATAAAACAAAAGAAAGTACTCAAGTGGGTATGCAAATTCTCATGTATAATAATTCATACCTTATATTAAAATAACTCAATGTTTCAGTTGAAATAAATAATAATAGTTTTTTCAAAATTGACTTTGAAAGTAAGACAGACTCTACTATTCTCTATCTAACTCAGTCTATAAAGCCTCTATCAACTCGTAAGAAGGTGCCAAGACATGTTCAAGGCTACCTCAAGACAATAAAATAAGGAATGAACTAAAATAAAAGGGTCCCTCTGAAAGTAAGGAGGTCTCGCCACTGTCTGCGATTGAATAGATCTTCAACGAAGTGCTTGTTGAGGATCTCTAAAACTTATACCTACATCATGAAATGATGCAACCTAGTGGCGTCAGTACGTGGAATATACAGTATGTAAGATGGCCAAAAAGTATTAAGAACAGGATACTCACTTTAAAATTGAACTTTGAGATAGTTTAATTGACAAAAATATGTCATGCAAGTAAAATGTATGTTTTTTGAACTTGTTTCAAAGTGCAACTTAACATAAAGAAATACTGACTTTAATGCATCAATGAACACAACTCAATATATAAAAATTATGATACTCAAATGCTTAGCTATGCAAATAGCTCAACTCAATTATATGCAACATAATAAAAAGAAATACTTTAAATAAGAAATAATAAATCTTAGTGTGTAAAATAATAACTTTACTTCTTGGGAAGTTTTTCTAACTGACAACCATCACTATGAGCTTCATGATGATACAACGTCTTGTCCACGTTGCCAAAGCCATCCTATACTTTGCTGGGGTAAGGAACGAAAAGTAGGGGAGTAGATTCATCCCAAAACTGGGCCATCTCAGTAGCAAGTGAGGAGTTGTACCTTGGTACAATCTTATCTTGTGCTGGCTACGTAGTTTATGAGTTCAAGTTATTATTATTACTCTCACTCATATTGGTGCTCAATACTACTCCCAAAATTATTAATTATAAGCTCATACTTAAAAGCATATTCTTTCTCAAAGTATTACTTTCTTCTCTTTGGGACTTAGCCCTACTTAACATTCTCTTAACTTTTCTCAAAACTGTCTAAAATCATAGGTTTCATGCTTCACTATTCATAAAATACTTATACTAATACTTTTCTTGAGTTTAAAGCAAGATATCCAGATGCATAGATTTTTATAGTAACTTTGGGTTTAACTTGTTTAAACAATTAAAAGTAGTATCTCAACTTAAGACCCCAATTTAGTAGAAGATTTTCGTAAATCTCATGCTTTTCTTCAAAAAACTCATTAAATCATGCATCATCTCATCAAAACATATTCTCCAATATGTAACTCTTTGTACTTAATAAAATCCATATATAATAGTAGTTTAAATTACTCTTTTATCAATGTATAGAAAAGTCATCATCTTTACTAGAACATGTAAAATCTTTATCCAAAATACTTGTTTAATGCATGAAAAATCATCAATTTCAATATTAAAAAATGTATAGGAAAGTCATGATCATCAACTTCCTTATGGTTCATGGGAAAGTATCCACGAACAAAAATTCCAATAATATAAGATATAATTATAATTATGATCTCAGTGCATAAATATATCTAACTCAATGGAAGAGGAATTAACTCATTTAGAATTCAAGAATTAGGGTAAAACTCTATTTAAACTCAATTATGGAGAATAACATGTGGGGCGCGTGGATGAACTCAGTCCAACGCTATGGGTAGCCTTACCTACCTGAAAAGTTGATATTACCATCAAAATTTGATGAATACTGACTTTCTTGGAGAAAATCATCAATATTGTAGTTCTTTTAAAGTGAAAGAACTTGAAAAAACATTGATTGAAGGAATTCTCTCTGATTCTTGAATTCTTGATGAAGAACCCTACATTCTTGAAAAAGAAGAATCAAGAAATCCTTTCTTGGGATTCTTGAATTCGTCTTCTTGAAACCCTAGGTTATGATTTAAGATTTTATTAGAGGTACATGAATAGATAAAGAAATCTAGGTTGGGTGGCTTGAGATTCATGAGGAATAACTTACTTTGAGGAGGAATCTTGGAAGCTAATCCTAACTTGATAAATTTTCTTGATGATTCTTAAGCGCTTATGTTGAGGAGTGAAAGAGAGAGTTTTTTTAATTATGAAAACTAAAGTTTTTGGACCTTAAATAGAACCCAAAAGGTTTTAAGATAAAAAATACCCTAAAAATATAAAGAAAAAAGCGTCATTAACTTATCCAATAAGGGTCCGCGTCAGGTCCGTGACGCACTCCGAGCGTGGACCTTCAGACAACTCTGTGCCCCTTCACTAAAATGGTCATAATTTTCTACTCTGAACTCTGATTAAGGCGAAATTGGATATGTTAGAACGCTAATTTAAATATCTTCAATTTGATATATTATGGGTTACCTCACTCATTATACTTCAGGAGATATAGTCATTTGAAGTTGACCCTTCTATCAACTCATACGAAAACTTAGTTGCTAGAAATTCTTTGGACTTGACTTGATGTAAAAGATCCCTTATGACTCTAAATTACATCTAATATATTTTAAATACTTAGGAGTTCATCCTAGCATCTATATACAACCTAAAAGTTACTGGTCCATCTAAATTTTATAAAGTCTTATGTTAGAACTCAAACGATAAGAAAATTTTTAGCTTAACTTCGTACTAGAGGGTTTGTATGACCTTAGGTCATCTCCAATTTTATTCCCACATTAAGAAATTGACTTTAACACTTATACTGAATTAAGAATCATTAACTAAAATCGTATATCGTATGAAGGATGACTTAGTCTCAGATAAAAAAATAGGGTGTTACAGATAGTAATTACACACATTGTGATTACACACTCTTGTAATTACACTATCCTATTTGTTTGTCAGTCAGAGTGTAATTACAGTGTAATTCTTATTGTCTTGTTTGGAAGTACAAATGTAATTACACAGTTAAATTAAAAAATTAGATTTTAAATAAATAATATTATTACTCATTTTTTATTTTATTTTTAAATAATAAATAAATTAGATTTTTATTTTATTTTTAAATAATATCAATAATATATTTTTATTTAAAAGGAAAAGATAAAATAGTTTGATGTGTAATTACATCATGTAATTACACCAATTCCTAGCTCCTTCTTGGGAATTGAAGAGTGTAATTAAGCTACTTCAATTCCACCCAATTTCGCGCTTACTAAATAATTACTTGATCTATCAAACAAGCCAAAGAGTGTAATTACACCAATTCCCAATTACATAGGGGTTTTCCAAACAAGCCCTGAATCTTTTTAGTGCTTTATAAATAAGGAAGAAAATATTATCACATGAGTATTTATGTCACAACCTAATTTAGGATCGTGATCGGCACTAAGGAGGAGAATCCCAAAGTAAGCCTTCCTCTAATTCTACAGAAAATTGCGCAAAGTTTCCTCTATAGAATTCTAGGAAGACTTGCTTTAGGATTCTCCCCCTTAGCATTGGTCACGATCCTAAATTGGATCGTGACACAGTTGGTATCAGAGCTAGGTTAATGTAATAACCTATGATAAAAGAAGGTCACACATTTATCCCTAATTAAACAAAAAGAGGTTTAAATAAGCTTTAACTTGAAACAATTATATATGTTACAATTCTAGTTAGATTGGGCTTAGCCCATTAACAACTCACCACGTGAAAAGACATAAAAAGGCTGATTACATTAGCAGTTGTAGAAAAATTTGGTTAGCTCACCTTAAGAAAACAAAATATGCAGTTATTGCTATATTTTGGAGCAAAAATGGAAGGTAAACAAGGTTCTTTTTCAAGACCTCTAGTCACCAGTAAAGAAAATGAAGTAGAAGGAGAAGGTAATTTCAAAATTTGATTCACAGATTTGATTTGTTTATTCGATAACCATAGAAATTGGGGTGAAAAGTTAAGAAACCTCCATGGGTTAGAAGAAATAGAGGAAAATTTGAAATTGAGAAAAAAAATTAAGATAATACTTTGAACTCTCTTTGAATTAGATGAATGAATGATATGAATTAGAGTATTTGATGAATTGAAAGTTGTGTTAATCATATCAAAAACTCAAGTAAAGACTGTTAGAGGGGCAACCTGGAAGCTGGGATTGGGTATTTTAAGGAAAAAAAAAAAGAAGATTGTAATTATCATAAACAGTGATTTACCCTAGTTTGGGGCTGATTAATTGATTCTAGTATAAGTTTGGACGAAGAATTGAACTAATAATTATAAAAGTATGTCAAAATGGATGGATTAAGAATTAGTTGAATTACTCATGGTTTGAGTATTATATATGTACAAATGGTTAGGAATTAGAAAGTCTAAAAGGGGATTAAGAATTTCTAAAGTTAGTGTGAACTTAACTTGAACAAAGAAAGTAACATGAGATTTTTATGATATGAGTATAGATTGACCGAAGGAAGTCTTATGAATTGCTTGAGGTGACAAGTTTGGTACTCCTACACGAGTAATATGAGTAGTAATCTTAACGCAATTTGTGTTTTATAAGTTTTATGATTTTTACATAATTTATAAAGTAAATTGTTACTAAATGATTTGAATTTGCATATGGAACAAGTCCTTTTACTTGATTTGATATTGAAATAGTTGTTTGTATTTTATAAGACAAGTATCTTAATAATTGAGATGATTACTGTTATTGAAAGAATTTGACAGTTACTTGAGATATAAGTATTTTTACATGTATTTTCATTAAGTTTGACATGATATGATTATAAGATTGAAATGCTTTATACTACTTTGAAAAAGCTTATATGGTTTACAAGAAAAATATAAATAAGAATAGACCTTGATAAATCCCGTAGCTAACAACAGATTTGTTAGACCTGGTGTACCTTTTATATACCAATTATAGATGGGGCCTTCATTAGTAGGAAGGTAGAACTAGCATATCATTACCAAAATCCCTCGAGTAGGGATTTATTCATATGAGATTTACAATTATCATCTATTTTTTTTAAGAAGATAGACATATCGATTACCGATTACATGATTCATTCTTGGAAACCTCCCGAATATATATGATTTGATGTGAATGTATTTTACCGGGCTTATATTCAAGTGGTTTCATGATTTATAAAGTAAATTGTTACTGAATAATTTGAATTTGCATATGGGACAAGTCCTTTTACTTGATTTGATATTGAAATAGTTGTTTGTATTTATAAGACAAGTATCTTAATAATTGAGATGATTACCGTTATTGAAAGAATTTGACAGTTACTTGAGATATAAGTATTTTTACATGTGTTTTCAGTATGTTTGACATGATATGATTATAAGATTGAAATGCTTTGTACTACTTTGAAAAATTTTATATGATTTACAAGAAAAGTATAAATGGGAGTAGACCTTGATAAATCCCGTAGCTAACAACAGATTTGTTAGACCTGATGCACCTTGTATATACCAATTATAGATAGGGCCTTCGCTAGTAGGAAGGTAGAACTAGCAATACCGTTACCGAAATCCCTCGAGTAGGGATTTATTCATATGAGATTTACTATTATTGTCTATTTCTTAAGAAGATAGACATACTGATTACTGATTATATGATTCATTCTTGAAAACATCCCAAATATATATGGTTTGATATGGATATGTTTTACCGAGCTTATTTTCAAATGGTTAAGTTGATGTGTTTATATGAGACAACAAGACTGATTATGACTATTGATTTGTCAAAGATCATTTATTTTATAATTTTTGACTATTTTACTAGCATATTTTTTGACTTATCCCTCATTAAAACGGTTGTGGTTATTATATTACTCACTGAGCTAGTATCTCACTCCTCGCTAATTTTTTTACAGGGAATACAGGTGATATTGACAAGGATTTAGTAAGCTAAAGATAACAAGTTGATTCCATGGTGAGCCCCGCTCTTGTTCTTGTGGGGAAACAAACTTATTTTGTTATGGACTTTTTCTTGAAATTCTTAGAAAGTTGCTCCATAGTCATTTCTTTGTTTAGAATCATGGGTATTCTTTGTTTGTTCTAGATATGTGACTGAGGTTAAATTTATTCCTATTGTTGGAGATGAATTGGTATTATTGTGTGGAGATTAGATTGAAAATTGATATGGTGACTTGATTTGAATATTTAGTAGTTGTGTTGCTAAATTATGAGATGGATAAAAATTTGGATAGGCGATAATACTTTGCTCGATTTTCTATAGAATTCTAGGAAGGTTTGCTTTGAGATTCTGTCACAACCCAAAAATGGGCGTGATGGCACTCGTCTTATCCCACCAAGACAAGTCAGCCTACAACCAAATTATAATATTAAAAGTGGAGAAGTATAACAAAACGAAAGTTCAATTTAATTACAAATCCCCCCGAAATCTGGTTGTCACGTGCACAAGCTTCTAATGTATCACAATAGATTAGAAAGAAAATAAAGTATTAATGACATTGT